>JAJPUD010013354.1:0-44768 GCA_023553655.1 Myrmecobius fasciatus
GGGGGGGGGAAATTTGTAACAGAAAGCTATGTAAGGGTTAGTGTTGAAGAATTACCCACACATATGTTATGCAAATAAAATAAAATAAAATGAATAGGGGAAAAAAAGAAATTGGAAAGCCCAGAATTGATGAAAAATTCAAAAAAAAAAAGATTACATGATGATCAATGCTGATGGGCATAGCTCTATTCAACAGCAAAGTGATTCAGGCCAGTTCCAATGGTCTTGTGATGAAAGGAGTCATCTGCACCTAGAGAGAAAATTGTAGGGACTAAGTGTGGATCACAACATAGTATTTTTACTTTTTTCTTGTTTATTTGCATTTTGTTTTCTTTGTCATTTTTTTATTTTTGATCTGATTTTTCTTGTGTAGCATGATAACTGTGGAAATATGTATAGAAGAATTGCACATGTTTAACATATATTGGATTAGTTGCCATCTAGGAAAGGGGGTGGAGGGAAGGGAGCAAGAAAAAAAAATTGGAATACAAGGTTTTGCAAAGGTGAATATTGAAAACTATGCATATTTTAAAAAAAGAAAGCTTAAACAATAAAAAAAAACTAATGTTGGACAGGGAAGTCAATGATGTTATGAGAGACCAAGAAAGAAAAAAACTGAATGAATAAAAGTGAATGTGAAATATCTCACCAGAAAAACAACTGATCTGGAGAACAGATCAAGAAGAGGAAACATAAGAATAATCAGACTACCTGAAAGCCAACAAGAAAAAATAAAAAAAAGAATCAAAGGGTGGAGCCAAGATGGCGGAGTGCAGACACGACTCTTTGTGACCTCCTCTGATCTTCTCTCAAACCAATAGCAGATTAAGCCTCTGAAATGGTTCTGGAGTGAAATTTCACCTAATATTTGGAGTACAACACATTTCCAGCAAAAATTACCTTGGAAGAACTCTGGAGCAGGTCTGTTTCAGACGGGCAGGGGATTGGGCAGTTTGCCGCAATCAGGTGGCAGCGCACAGCCAGGGCAGGAGACCAGGACGGGGACATAGCGGCGAATTCTAAGCACCTGGGAAAAGTCCCTGGGAGATGTTTGGGCCACTTTGCTCTGGTTGTGGGCAGGTGTGTTGGCAGATCTGCCTTTAGTAAAAAGTAGATTGAAAACCACCGAGAACACAGGACCTAGCCCGGCCAGCCCAGCACCAGAAGTCAATCAGCTGAACTGCCCCAGAGAAAATTGAAGCATTTGCAGTTTCTCTACTTTAAACAGACCTCAAACTCTAAAAAATGAGTAAGAAACAGAAAAGAACTCTCACCACAGAAAGCTTTTATGGAGAGAGAGAAGGGCAGACATCAGATCCTAAGGTTCCTAAAGGGAAAGCAACTACAGAGGAAGCCAGAAAGGCACACATGAACTGGTTCCCATTTCACAAGGCTTTCCTGGAAGATTGCATAAAAAATCTCAAAAGAGAGTTACAAGAAAAATGGGGAAATGAACTGAGATCATTTCAAGAAGGATATAATACCCTACAAAAGAGATATGAAAAAGACACCAATTCACTGAAAAACAAAATTGGTAAATTGGAAAAAGACAATAATTCACTGAAAAACAAAATTGGTAAAATGGAAAAAGACTGCAATGAAAAAAAAGAAGCAATATAATAATTAAAGAAAATTTCCCAGAAGTTTTAGAACAAGAGGGGAAAGTAGAAATAAAAGAAATCTACCAATAACCACCTGAAAGAGATCCTAGAATGAAAACATATAAGAATATCAGCCAAATTCCTGAAACCCCCAGGTTAAGGAGAAAATACTATGAACAACAAGAAACAATTTGAATATGCTGCAACCACAATTAGAATTACACAAGCCCTAGAAGCAATTAACTAAAAAAATAGGTCTTCAACACCATATACTGAATACTAAAATAATTGGATTTGTAGCCAAAAATATCATACCCAGCAAAGTTAAGTATAATCTTTAATAAAAAAGAAAGGATATGCAATGAACTGATGAACTTTCAGAATCACAAAAAGACTAAAACTTAATAGAAATTTTGACATGCAAGATCCAGGAGAAATATAAAGTAAACATTAAAGACCAATTACAAAGTACTCAATAAGGACAAACTGCTCACTTATTAAATATGGAAATGTAAACCATATGTCTAAGATTGTCATCAGTAATTGGGTAGTTCAAAAGAAAGATTGGGATAGTGCTGAATATGATGTGATTCTAAAAAAGCAAAATGTTGTAGGAAAAGGAAAAAGAATATTGATCTCATACAAAAAAGGTATGAGAGGAAAAACAGATACAGAGGAATTAGATGGGGGAGAAAGGCTAGTGGTTCTGTAGCCCTGTCATATCATATGTTTTAAAGCAAGAACAACATATACATTTAGAATATATAGACATTTAAAAGTCTTATAAATTTATGAAAAATAAGTGGGTGAGTGAACATGTATGTGTTTTTCAAGAGTACAAAATCTAAATTCAGAAAGAAGAGGGCAAGTGAACAGGGTGGAGTGAAAGGATAATGAAGGTATTTTAGGGGTGTAGGTTAAAAAATAGTAAGACAAGGTAATGGGTAGAAGTAAAGCAGAAGAGTGAGGAGGTATAGGAATAAGGTAAGAAGGATAGTGAGGGGAAAAACAAAGAAGAAAATATATAACAAGTAATTCTAGCTTAAAATGTGAATGGGATGAATTCACCAATAAAATGGAAATTGATACCACATTAAAAATTTGAATTCAACAATAAATTGCTTTTAGGAAATGCTATAAAAATACATACATACACAAAATAAAAGTGAGGAGTAGAATTATTATGCAAGAAAGAAGAGGTAGACAATCTCAGAAAAATTTAAAGCTAAAATAGATTTAATCAAAAGAAACAGAGAAATTCTACTACATGGCAGCCATATTCATATTGTATTAAACCATCTAAAATAACTAGAAGTTATAAAAAGAAATATGAGACTATATCTATCAAAACAGATACAAGAACTATACAAAAATAAACACAAAGCACCTTTCATAAAAATAAAGTTAGACCTAAATAACTGAAGTAATATTTATTGTTTATGAGTAGGTAAAGTTATAATAAAAAAGACAATTTACCTAATTAATTTATGTAATGCCATGCCAACTAAATTATTTTTTTAACTATCTTATTGAGTTAGAAAAATGGTAACAGAGTTCATTTGGAAGAACAGAAGGTCAGGAACTTGAAGGAAACCAGAGAGAAAAGATGTAAAAGAACTAGATTCTGCAATTGCAGATCTTAAACCATATTATAAGGTAAAAGCATTGTTGAAGTGAAAAATAAATTAACTTTGATTATTTTAAATTAAAAATCTCTTTATATAAATAAAACCTATACAGTGAAGAATAGAAGGAATACAGAAAATTAGGGTGTGGGGGGAGACTTTCATAGACAATCTCTCAGAATATGAGTGGGTTGGAATGTTTTGTGGTGTATAAATATATAAACTGGAGGGGAGGAGAGAGAGGAAGGGGGGGAAATAAAGTACAAAGTACACAGGAGAGGAGAAAACAAAACCTAAAAAGCAAGCAAAGAAAAAATGAACAGCATTAAAAATAATATGTATTATTTATTAAATAGGTTTTCTTAAAATGGAAATTTATTGCTTTTATTGAATCTTCTCTTGGGTTCTTCTATGTATATGGCAATGTTTTTTTTTTCTTTCTCATTTTGTATTTAAATTTTAAATTAAATTAAATTAATTTGATTCAAAATAAATTTTTAAAAAATAAAAAAATTGACATCTGCTGAGATCTGGAGATAATAGATCTGGAAGCCGCAATTTGTTTTATACACAATACGCTTGTTTTTTGGCATCTCCAAAGATGAAGTCTAATTTACCTTACAGAAAATTATAAAGTTATTAGATTGAAACACAGTGTGACATAGTTAGTGGAGAAACAGACTTAGAATAATGACTTGGATTCATGCCTTACCCCTAGCCCATGGACTAATCATTTAAATTCTAGGTGGCATCAGAGAGACTATCTGAAAATGTTGCAGAAAGGCCACCCATCTGCACTAGTGGAAAGAATTTCTAACACCAAGAGTTCCTTATATCAATCAGAAGAAAACAGGTCTTAACTCCAGCCCATGGGAAGAAAAAAAAAGGTATAGTGGGTAAGGACAATATTGAAGTTGCTTCTTTGAGCAGATCTCCTAATTATTACATCATGAGATATTGGGGATCTTATCTAGTTAATCTCCAAGTCATTCCTAATACCACCCTTTCCTCTACATTAGACCATAACTTCTTTTTCTTGTCCTTCACATAGAATTTTCAGAGTTTCAATATCTTTGAATAGCACCTTCTCCACAAATCAAGTATTAAGTATTTACTGCATTCTAGACAGTATGTGAGGTGCTACAACTAAGTACTAACTATGATAAAGATTTATATCCCTAAGTAAAAGCCAAAGATTCAGAAGCAAGGCTAAAAGCAATCTTCCTCCCCCTCTCAAAGAGTTCACGTTATATTGAGGGAGAACACAATTTTCACTTCATTGCTCTATTCATAATCCTCTATTCCACATTCCTTCCCACCATAATAACTGATAATAAGATTTTGTCACCAAAATATATGAACACTTAGAGAATCAATGGACTCCAATAACTACTCTGTCCCTATTTGACAATGTAACTTAGGTCATACCATTTGTGATCTCTAGACTAAAATTAGACTGACTGCATACATTGTGTTGTGTAACCTTCAATTTTGGGACAACATTGCCACAATGGCAATGCCCAGAAAGTTAATATACTGGTATCATGTGTGTGTTTTGTATTTTGTAATTTTACAAATAAATATTACTTCAGTTATTTAGGTCTAACTTTATTTGTAATTAGAAAATTTTTATTACAATATTTGTAATTTGTATTTTGTATTTTAATTATCTAATAGGCAAAAAAACAATTCCAGTATCTTTTTGTTGATATCACAATCACCAAATGCCATGTTGGAAATAAACATCAAGAAAATTTGCAGTGTCTGTTGCTTGCAAAGATGCTTCCAATACCCCAATTTTCAGCTTGCCTTGTTTCTCTACTTTGGTATCATGAAAATCACTAATCTCTTCAATTTGCCTTCATCTTGGACCCAAATAGTTAATATACTACCAAAAGCACCTCCAAATAATTGTCCATTTCTCAAAATATTCTAGTGGCAGGTAAATGAAATAAATTTAGAAGATATTATAATATTGTGACTATGGGACAGGAGAAATAGTAGAAAAGATGGAAAGTGAGTCAAGTATAAAGCAGCTAAAGTGGCATTTGGGAATGCTTTATGTCTCACCTATCTTTTGGTAAGGTGTAAGAGATATGGCTCTATTTCATGTCAATGTTTTGGGATAACAAATGATTACATATATTGTTGCAAAGACTAGAAAAATCATGGACTCTGTTTAGCTAATAAGGATAATAATAACTAACATTTACTTAGTAATTTGAAGTTCACAAGGCACTTTGTAAGCACTATACCATTTCACACATGGGGATCTCACGATAATAATGTAGAATAAATATTATCCTTTTCCTTTTTTATAGAAAGGAAAATTGAGGTCAGAAAAGTTAAGTGATGACCATGTTCCACAGTGAAATGTCAGGGGTAAGATTTGAATCTCAATTTTCATGACTCTGAAAATACAATCTATTTATCACTGCCTCATATTTAAGTGCCATATAATAATCACTACCCAGAAATTTCCAAACATTGGTTACTTATTGACTTGGCATCTTCTCTGTATCCTTGACTGATTGCTCCTGGTTAATAACAGATTGTGTCTTATCTATAGTGATCTCTTAGCATCTTTCAAATATATTCAGTGATTGTGATATCATAGAAAGATGCATTATGGCATTAAATTTTAGTTCTACTTCTTATTATTCGCATGACCTTAGACAAGTCTTTTTACTACACTGGGTTTCAGTTTCCTCATTTATAAATGAGGTTTGGAAGAGATGAACCAGGTCAAAACTTTATTAATAGTATGTATAACATATACTAACTGTCCTGAGTAGTTCCTTTGGGAAATGAGCTGTACTCACAGCTGCTGGTTTGGTTTCTGGATTCACTGCTTATTTCCTTAGGTCTCCCTGGTACTCTAATTACAAACATCAGATGTCAGCTCAAAAATTTAGTTTCTGAATGTTGCTTTGCATCAAGACACCAAGCATAAATCATCACACTTAGACATTCTCCTGGGTATTTAGGCCATGGGAAGAAATGACTAAAATGTTCGAAGAATTGCCAAAAGGGACATTTCTTGGGAGAAATTATGCTCCTGGTTTCTTATGGGGATTGGTTTCTTTGTTTTTGGTATTTGTTTTCTACTTTCTAGTTTCTTAGATATTTTGGCCCTTTGAGCACCATGGAACACTACAGTCTCTGAAGAATTAAAAATGAGCAACACTCAGAAAGCTAGGGAGAAATTCATCATGAACTTGAGCAGACTGCAACACATTGCAAATCAGAAGCTATTAAAACTGAAGTAAACAATGTCATCAAAGGTATGCTTGACCAAAATAAAAGATGGGATGATCGCATGATGACAGTGAGAAATAATCAATGGACTATCTAGGTACTCTATTGGTACCCTTCTAATGTAAAGAGTAAGGAAATGCATGGCATGACCTATGGACCCCCTTTTGTTAAACAAATTTGACTCAGGAGGAGGCCACAGAGAGTAACTAAGCAAAGTTTAATTTCAAATTCCATCTTTCTCCTAATTAACCAAGGTTAAGTGATTCCACCATCAAGACAGGCAAATTCTCACAAAGCCAATTGGGCTTTCTAGGAGTGGAAAAAAAAGTATGAAATGGTTTCCCCAATACTTTATCAAACTAAATTAGGTCAATTCTAAGTCTCAAGGAGCAGAAATGTAGTTATACATGATTTAAACCTAGTTCCACTACATTTATTGAGGACATGTAAACCATGAATGGTTTGGACAAAAAGCACACAAGGATACACCAGCTTTGCCAGTCTTCCAGTTTCCCAGCTATGTATTTTGGCTCCTGTGAGGCAAAATAGCAAATAAATTGTGTCCCAAAGCTAAATGAGTTTAAAACTAAACTAAAACTTTGAGTCACCCCATGAAGAGCTCCAGGAAAATCTAGTTTGGGGCAAAATCAAAGGCAAGATCCATATGCAACATTGGCTAGGAGTAATACTATTTCATGTTTAGAAATTAAAAGGTAGCTGGCATCTTTTTCAAGTAATCAATATATTATTGAGTACAAGAATCACATGTTACCAAGATAAGGATGAACAGATTAATTAGTCAGGTTTCTTTGGTGTCACAGAAAGTGCTGTATGTATGGATTCATCAGGCCAGGTATTCTGATACTTCATATTTATATAGTATTTTAAGTTTTAAAAAATGCTTTGATTACATTATCTCATTTGATCCTCAGAACAACTCTATGATTTAGTGATAATAACCCATTTCACAGATGAGGAAACTAAAGCTGAGAGAGTTTAAGGAATGAGTCCATGATTACACAGGGAGTAAAACTCATAAGTGAGATTTGGATGAAGGTCTTTCTGATTCCAACTCCTACACTGTATTTACTATACTTCTTTGTTTTTCTATTTACATCTCACTATCCCCTCTTCCCAGGGTAGTTGGAAAGGCAATCTGGCAAAATGACATGATCACTCGATACATTTCTATAATCATATCTTAAGAAAGTTATTACAATATTATTGTCATCTTGAAAGTACCAAGAATGGAAAAGCATGTCTGAACTCAAAAAAAGAAAAGAAAAGAAAATTTAAAATAATAGAACAATGTAGCTGGAAGAAACCTTGTAGATGATTCACTCATTTTATGGATGCAAATATTAATGCTCCCACATTCATTAGCCTGGTTAGGAGCAAAGCAAAGATCAGAGTACCAGTCCTTTGACTTCAGGCCTCTTTCCACTACCCAAGCCACTATTGCTCCAAGGGAAAAAGGACAATGAAAAACAGCTGGAATTCTGGCTGACTGGATATAGAGGGCTTTCTCAGGGCACAAACTAATTGGGGATTTATAGGAAGGGAAATGATCTCAAAAATATAAATGAAAACATCAAAGTCTCTGAACTTCCAGGTTGGTTCAAAGTTGTTCATGGGTCAATGTTAAAATTACAAGTTTGGAAATTTACACTTTCTAGGTGTAATTCTCACTTGCGTGTTTTCTGTGTCCAATCACACCTGGAATTGTCCTGAGTTTCAAAGCAGAGAAGGGAACTCTGTCATGATGCCTGATCAATTCTATCAAATCAACAAGCATTTTTAAGCATTTACTATGTTTCAGACACTGTTCTAAGCACTGACAAATAACAGACATTTATCATTTCTTGAATGATTGAATTTCCAAATCCATAAATCTTTATTACCCCTCCCTATTCAGTGATTCATCAATAGACTGAATTATAAGAGCAAAGTCACATTCAAAAATTTCCTTCTTTTGACTTTATTGGCAAATCACTTAAATACCATGCAGTCTCTGCAACTATATGCTTCTAGCTACCTATTTTGGGGGCAGACGTGTGAGAATTTTTTAAATGCACAGATCACTGCAAATAATAAGCAATTAAAGACATGTATCTCTACATAGTCTTTCACAAAAAAAGACCCTTCATTTGTAAGAAATGAGAAAGATAATCCAGGTAAAGTCAAGATCTTGTCCTAGAGATCTGAATATGTATGTGTGTATGTGTTTGTGTGTATACACATACACACATATATATATATATGTATATAAAACTACGTAACAAGTATTACATAGTTTTGTATATTTATATATTATGTACTACAATATCTGCATGTATATACACACATATATGTGTGTTAATATGGATGCATTCATATTCTCATCTTAGAAAAGACAGGTGACAATTTCACAAAAGTTTTTGCTATAAATCTTAAAGGAAAAATTAGTCAATTAAAGGATTAGAAGGCAATGTGACATAGTGAATCATGTGATTATATGGTTTTCTCCATACTTTTAACATGATATTCAAAGATCTAGACTTAAATCAGGAAACCTATATTCTTGGCTTGGATGCTTATTAGCTGTGTAACCATAACCTGTGTAAACTCTCCAAACCTCAGTTCCCTCATCTATAAAATGGAAAAATTATTACTTACACTAATTACCTCACTAACTTTCATCATATGAGGAAAGTCTTCAGTAAATTACAGTTAATGGTGTAGGTCTGAGGTTCAGGAGATAGATTAAGACTGTATATAAACATCTGAGGGTCATTCACATAGCAATGATATTTAACCCATAACCAAGGAGCATTGATTAAGTGCTTACTGGCTGTCACGCTATTGAGTTTTAGCAATAAAAAGGGCAAAAATAAGGTCCTGCCCTCTAAAAGCTCATATTCCAATGAAAAAGATTTCATGCAAACTATTATGAATATGCAAGCTATATTCAGTGTTGAAGAGGTCATCAAATGAGAGGGTATGGGAAAAATGAGGATCCAGAACAGATCTTTAATGAACACATACATTTGAGGAGGGGAAGTGGAGAGGCCCTTAATGTTGATTAAGAAAAAAAAATTGAGAAAGAACAGCCAGTCAGGCTGGAAGAGAATCAGGAGAGAGCAGTGTCATAAAAACACAGAGAGGGGAGAGCCTGTGACCCCTTGATTATGTTGCATTTAATCTTCCAATATCTCCCTTAGTGCCTAGCATGGAGCAGGCCCCCTAATAAACATTTGTTGCACTGGTAGCTGCTGCTGGAGATGACTGTCTAGACTCAGGCTAGAGGGAAATCCCCATGTGAGACAAATATAGGGATGCTCCCTCCAGAATTTGAATAAGAAACTGTAGTGAAAAGGTTGAATTTTGAGAATGGAGGATTGACAAGGCAGCATTTTCCAAGCCAAATGCTTTGGGGGCTTTCCCTGGATAGGCTCCAGGGTTTTTTCCCCCTAAAATTTAATTTATTTCTTATTCATGCAGAAAGCATCAGTCTCCCAAGTCTGTCAAAGCTGAGGTTGGATGTTTTAATTTATCCAAGGAGGCTGCGTAAGAGTCTATTCTGTTCCTATTATTTTTAAAAAAATAAAATGGGAACAATAATTCTTCTATGTGCCCCTATGCTGCCTGCTTCTGTGCTGCAGGAAGTTCATGATTCCTGTACTTAGATATCTGAAACCTGGTAGCTCCCCTAGAGATACCTGGAGGCGAACTCCATCTTGATTTTCTCAACGTACCAATTATATCAAAGACGGGGGGAGGGGAAATATCTGGTGATGTGGTCATAAAATTCCACCCCAAATATAAATAAAATGCAACTTGCTTCCTACACTGGGGCTGAGGAGAACTTCTGAGTATCAGACCACTTCATAAGCCTGTTTATATAATGAAGCCAGTGTGTGGACTGAGATGTGGTTCCTTCCAGATAAGGGTCTGAGTATGTACTGTGTCCCTATGGTTTGGGTTCAGGGAGAGGACATGGCCCAGAACGGGCAAGCTCTCTGGGCCCTGGTGCCAGCAGAAAAGAAGTGTTTACTCCCCTTTAGATGGGCCAAACCTAGGAAAAACTCTTCAGTCAACTAGTGTATATTATGGTTTTCATCTCTTGTCCTTTTGCAGCTCAACTCACTGCTTTATGTTCCTTAAGCCCCCAAAAAGAAATTTACAATTTTACTTTCTCAATTTTACTTTACTTAGAAGGAAGCATAATTTCCTTTCAGAGTCAAAACTATTCTAATAAGTTATAACAGCAAAGAGGGAAATGCTGAAATGTAAGCAGTTAGGTGAATTTGCTTATTATTTCATTTTCTTTTAAACTTGGATAAATCACATGCAACATCTTAACAACATAGACATATCTGCTGTTGGGATAGGAATCTCTTGGTTTTAAAGCAAATAACTAAGAGCAGGATCATATGAATTTCAACAAACCACTGTGAATCCCTTGTTGATGTGCTTTTATTGAGTTCATTTCTGCCTGACTCATAATAGGGACTTAATAAATGTTTGTGGAATGAATGAATGAATGAATGAATAGCCAAATTCCTCTACCTACTTATAAATGTAAATATGGATTCCTTTAATAATTTTTTGCCTTTTCTGAATATTTCCCATCCCAGAGATTGTTAGTATGCTCTACTTCTTGACACTCATTTACATAATTTTATATTTACTTATATTTATACATCAATTCTAACATGAAGAAAATGCCCGACTAACTCTGTGTTAGTCATTAAACTTTTCTGAATCTCAGTTTCCTCATTTGTCAAAGGAGGGAATTGGACCAGATGCTCTTTAATGAAACTTTCAAGTCTAGATATTTTTTTCTTTTTTCTTTTTTTAAATAATAGCCTTTTATTTTTCAAAATATATGCACAGATAGTTTTCAAAATTCATCCTTGCAAAAACTTGTATTCCAAATTTTCTCCCTCTCTTCTTCCCTCCATTTTCCCCTAGACAGCAAGAAATTCAATATGAGTTAAGCATGTGCAATTCTTCTACATGCACTACATGGAGTTTGAGATTACTTCCAGCTCTAATTCTGTGATCCAATCAAGCTAAGTTTGAAGATGCTCATCACCAGTCTGGCCAAAAGGTGATGATTTTTTTGGCTACTGGTCATTTAGACTCTGTGTCTATGTATATATACATATAGCCTTTAAATATATTTTTATATATAAAATGTATATCTTTGTAGTATATGTTTATATACACACAGAGATACAAATATGTATAAGGATACAAAAGAGTAAAAAGACTTACATGTGTTTTATGTATAATAATGTACATATATAAATGTATATACTTATGTGCATAAGTATATGTGTATACACACATATTTATGTATGTGTATTCAGGTACAAAGAGGTTGTAATATACATCTATGGGGGAAGTATCCACAGAAACAAATTCACTGACTTGAGGTGCTAAAATAAGACAATACAATGCATCCAATAATATCCTTGCTGTTTCTCCTTTATTTTCAAAGAAGACCAATGCCATCACAGGGTGATGACTTGAGTAGAGTAGCATAAAGTTGTCAGCCTCATTGTCTCTTCCAGAGTCATTAAAGTCCAGTGGCAAGGCAATGACAATTCTAATGAAAATGGCTCTCTTCAACAATGAGGTGATTCAGACCAGTTCCAATGGTCTTGTGATTATGAGAGCCATCTAAATCCAGAGAGGAGACTGTGGGAACTGAGTGTGGTTCACAACATAGCATTTTCATTCTTTTTGTTGTTGTTTGCTTGCATTTTATTTTTTTTCCATTTTTTTTTAGTTTGATTTGATTTTTCTTGTACAGCAAGATAATTTTAAAAATATGTATGCATATATTGGATTTAACATATTTCTACCATGTTTAACATATATTGGACTACTTGCCATCTAGGTGAGAGGGAGGGGGAAGGAAGGGAAAAATTGAAACACAAGGTTTTGCCAGCCCTAATGGTGAAGAATTATCCATGAATATGTTTTGAAAATAAAAGGCTTTAATAAAGAAAAAAAAAAGAAATTGGTTGTACTCAGACTCCATTCAACTGACAGAGGGAATGTTGCCAGTGAAATGATGTCTCTCTGTCAAGAGTCCTAGTAATAATAAATATTCTCAATTTGCTCTAAAAAATTCCAGTGGCAAGGCAAAAATCAAGATAATTGGTGATGGCCCAGGGTGACCTCTTCAATGTCTGACCAAGCTCTAAGCGCTACACAGTGCCTGCTTCAGATACCTTTGTGGTCACTGGAATTGCCCATTCTACCTTTATGGAAGCCTTCACATGCTTGAGGCAAACATCTCCCTATCCCACCAAAGGGTCTATGACCCTCAGTTACCCTCAATTTGGTTTAGTCCATCTGCTGAGATAGTTTATTGGAGTTTAGCCACCACATGTGCTTCAGCTTCTTGAACTCAAAGGTGAGAGTTAGGTGCCAAATAAACGCCAAAGGTGATTGAGCAGCCTGAAAGCTAAGAGATGCTAATACTCTGTGAATATCCCATACCCTCAAATGGTATCCTGATGACTTTTAAAAATGATGATTTTTACAAATATCCATTTTGCAAGTAGAAACTGATTCTCTCTTTTCCCATACAGTAAAGACTATCTATTCTCAGCCCTTGATTAAGGCACTTCTTTTATTGAATAAGCTTCTTCTGTCTTCTGAACATGAAATGGGCTACCTTAGGAGGTAGTGGGTTTCCTCCTTGTTAGAAATCTTCAAGCAAAGGGTAAATGACCACTTAGGTCATTCTAACAATAAATGAGATTTTTGCTTAGATATGGGTTTGACTTCAATTCTGGCATTCAGCTTCCTTATCTCCCAGTTACTCATGCACACACATTGCAAGGAAATTGGCTGAAGGAAAAGAGAATTCCCTCTTAGAGTCTATTTGTGCTATAGATTTGTTTTACATAACCCAAATAAATGTGGCTACTTGGTTTTCCTTCCTCCATGACATTATAAAGAGCAAATTCGAAGGAACAGGGTTAGCCAGAGGCATAAACATTGGCAATAGCAAGAGAGAATTCATTTAGACATAAGCTAGGATTTCTTGACTGTCATGGTAATTAAACACTGCAAAGGGAAATCAAGAGAAATTGTGGTAGGTTATGAACTATGTGTCTTCTTTAAAAGTTCTCGGCTAGAAACACTGTGCTTTATTTCTGCAATTTCTATATTTTTTCCAAATTTATTACAGGTATTATATAAAGTCAAAATTCTAACAGATTCATAATGCAATATTATGACAGACTCAAAATTTTAGAACCAGAAAGAAAATAAAAAATCATCTAGTCCTATCCCTTGCCCTAAATCATATAATAAGATACCAGTATATAAGATATTCCTCATTTAATTGTATCATACAGCTTTTAATATGAAGAAAAACTATTAATTTCATTCTGGTCTCTTAAGGGAAGAGATAATGATGATGAAGATGAAGATGATGGTGATGATGATGTCAAACATATGTAACATTTATATGGTGCTTTAAGGTTTTCAAAATCCTTTA
Source organism: Myrmecobius fasciatus (assembly GCA_023553655.1). Classification (NCBI taxonomy): domain Eukaryota; kingdom Metazoa; phylum Chordata; class Mammalia; order Dasyuromorphia; family Myrmecobiidae; genus Myrmecobius; species Myrmecobius fasciatus. The sequence goes on from JAJPUD010013354.1 coordinate 13,989, forward strand.
CAAATCATATTTCATTCTATCCCCATTAGGATAAAAAAACATTGGGAGGAAGGTGTTTCTTTTATATATACAACTTTGTCTTTAGCCAGTTATCATCCATATATACAATGTTGCTTCTTAATTGTTTTAACAAAGGTAAGAAAGAGAAGGGATACACACTTTTAGATTATGTGTTTAAAATTAAATGGTGAGGATGGCTGTCCCACAGTTATGAGGAAGAGCTGACTAGCTATGCTTTTTCTGTATGGTTCCAGAGACAAGAAAGAGAACCAAATAGCTGACACTATATAGGGTTGGTTTCATGTCAATAAAACCAAAAACTTAAAAATTAGTTTTCCAAAAATGGAATGGTTTGCCTTGTGGACAATGCCTTCTCTATCAATTATAGGTATTTCTTCAGAGGATGAATGATCTCTTCAAAAATATTGTTGAGAACATTCTTGTATTTTCTGGAGATTTGTGTGAAATTATTCCTTTGGGGGGATTTTGAGTCCTTTGGGCAATTTCAATGAAGTTAATATACTCTTTAGAGGAAAAAATCCTAATTGAAGGAAATTTCAATTATAGATTAGTGAAAATAATGGCACAATTTTACTTTTCAATCCAAGTTTCCAGATACTATAAAATCTATCCATGGATCCCTTGGAGTTCTATGGGTCTCATTTAAGAACCCCTACTCTAACGTCTCTTCCAACTCTGAAATTCTATGATTATAAGTTCCCATCTCCCTGTACTCTCATTCTCCTGTACTCTTTTTTCCTTCTCTAATGCCATTAAAAAAGTCTTATGATTTTATTAGTATCTGGAACTTCCAGTAAGGAAACTCCTTCTACCAATGAATATCAGCACCTACTGTGCCACTTATTCTAGAAATTTTTCTTGAGCACTGCAAAGTTAAAGAATTTGCCCAAGGTAACATCACCATTATGTGTCAGAGATGAGTCATTACTCTAGATCATCCTGACCCCAAAGCAGCTTTTTGTCCTCTAAAATGCATTACTCTTCCTCCATATTGCTTCTTATAGTCCTTCCAAAGGTCTTCCTTTATAAAGGATCCTGAACTTTCAGAAATTTTCCAAGTAATTCACCATTTTCCATTAGAAGTAAATGAATTGGATTTAAGCAAGACAGGACTGTGCAAAGTCACCAGCCTCACTTTTTCTTCCAGAGTCATTTGGGTCCAGTGCCAAGATCAAGATGACTGGATGTGGCTCTGGTGTCTATAGAAAGAGAGGGAGGAGGGTACTTGAGTGTTGAGATACAAAGAAAGGCAAAAGGCAGGTCCTGTTCTCAAAAAACTCACAGTTTAAAGGGAAAGAAAATATGCAAACAACTATATGCAAGCAAAATATAGACTGGATAATTTGGGGGAAAGCACAGAGAGAAGGTTCTGGACACTAATGGAAATCAGGAAAAGTTTCTTATAGAAGGTAGAACTTTGGTTGGTTATGGTACTTCATTCTCAGAGGACCAAAATGACATCATTATGTTGGGATCAGGTATGTTGGGCTGTGGCTAATCAGACCATACGACCTTGGAAGACAGGTAAGGTATAAATAATCCATGTGAATGTTTGATAGGGAGATGTCCCTAAATTCGCACATCACGTTTCTTTTCAGCACTGCAATTCTCCTTTTCTTGTAGAGTTTGAAGCAGACACACCATACTGAGTGGTCCTGTGCCAGTGTCTCTCACATCTCACAATCAATTTCTAAGTTCTTCAAAGACACCTCAAGTATCTTGTATTGCTTCTTCCAATCTCCATGTGAGCATTTGCTTTATGTGAGTTCTCCATATAATAATCTTTTAGGCAAATATATGCTTGCATTCAAATAACATAGCCAAATCTTTAGAATTGTGCTCTCTGCAGTAGTTTGAATGCTTGACAAATCACCTTGGTGTTGTCAGGCCAATTTAGCAGAAGTGGTAGAGAATTGATCCATAATCTATATATGGATCCTTTGGGGTTCTGTGGGCCCCATTTAAGAACCCCTACTCTAAAGTATCTTCCAACTCTGAAAAATACTTTAAGATTAAAGTGCTTTACAAATATTATCTCATTTTATCCTCATAACCCTATGAGGTAGATTTAATTTTTATCCCTATTTTAGAAATGAAGACATTGAGGCAAAGCAGAGATTAAGTTAATTGACCAAGGTCATATAACTAGTAAATAGTGCCTGACATCAGATCTGAACTCTTTTCTTACTAATTTCATGTCTAGCATTCTGTCTAATGTGCTACACAGCTGCCCCCCTCGATCATAAAAATCAGTTGTTAAACATATCATGTGCTCTGGAAAGGTCATCTATGCTAGGGAAACTTTCTAAATAAATTTACACAATACATAAATTTACACAAATTCACACATCACAATATCAAGTTAAGTCTTTGCTTAGTCTGACTTACTCTTGTTTAGTCATTTTTTAAGTCATGTCCAACTCTTTGTGGCCCCATTTGGGGTTTTCTTGGCAAAAATACTACTATTTCTTTTTTCCAGCTCATTTAACAGAGGAGGAAGCTAAGGTAAACAGGGTAAAAGGACTTGCCCAGAGTAAACAGCTACCTGACAGAGATTCGAATTCAGGAAGTTTATTTATCCTGAGTCCAGGGAAGGTGCTATATCCACTATACAGACTATCTTTAGAACTATCCAATTACATTAAAACTGAATGCAATAGGAAAGGAAATGTTACACAAATTCAAAGAAAGCTATAGCTACCTATGGAATGATTGAAGTTCATTCAATTATTCAAGTGGCTTTATGATTTCAGTGATAGAAGAATTCATTTCAATCATATAAAGCTCAGCTCCACCAACTCCTGCCCATCTTATGGAAATCTTATCCATGATTTCTGAAAACATTTACTGTGAAAGATTATATCCAATATATGAGATGCCTTCTTCCAGTAGCAGTTTTTGTTGCTATGAGGAATGTCCATATTTCCAGAGAACACTAGGTGCTGTAAATAGCATGAAGCCTGAGCTAAATGTTACATCAAGGAAATCATCATGTAACGTGGTCTATATGATATTGCCATGACAAGCTGTACTTCCCCTAACTTTGGAAGAACATGTTGATAAATAAGTTGGCTGCTTTAGCCCCAACAATACAATCTCCTAACAAGAAGGATCCTGTCCAGGAACCCTGGAATCATTTCCCAGAAATGCATATCACACACAGTAAAATACTTTGTTGAATCCTGAATTCAGATCAGTTGCCAAAAGTGGGTCTCACATTAATTAGGGTAAAAGGCCTTTTTTCCATATTCCTTTGCCCCTCAACTTTCCAAATAACATAGCCTTCTCCTCAAAAGTTATTTAGGAAAATTCAGAAGCGACCCAATACTAAAGCCCATGGGACAGAATTCCTGTTGGATAAGCTCTGATGTTTATAGCTTCTGGATAAGAAAAATTTGAATAGAGAATAGGCACAGCTGTAGCATGGAAGGCCAAATTGTTCTTCAGTCATGATAATCTGAAATTATGGCATGGCCAGGGTCCAAGCCCATGACACACAGGAAAAATATTTAGCAAACTGAAACCGCTAGGCTAGCCCCAGGCAGCCAGCTCATCATCTAGGCTCTGGGTGTGAAAATGGAGCATTCAATCATAAGCCAACAATAGAAAAACGGAGAAGGGAGGAGTCAGTAAAACAGGTAGTGAAGAGAGCAACTCCAGTGGGCTGTGGACAGATCCCCAGAATCTCAATCCTAAAAGCAATATCTCCGGGCTGCTATTTATCCTCTTGACTCCTACAAGGGTAATAGGTCACAGGACTTTCTCGATCTTCAATATCTCATCCTAAGACTCAGAGACCTTGACTGTTCCCACTAAGTGATGATCAATGTGTCCTGGACAACAATTGATGCTAAAGATGTGTGGGAACAGGAAAGACAGCTGAAACTTTGAAAATAAAATTGTGAGACTTGTAGACACCCATTTCATTTAAGCTTTGTCTGTGAATAAGAGAATTTATGGGATGTTGATTTTTCTTGCTCTTTAAACAGATTAAACTGTGGTCATTTGCTATAAAAGCAGAATGTCTTTATAGTTGAGCACATAAAAAAAAAAAAACCCTCTGAACTAATACCTACAAAATTGAACTTTAGCCTCTTCAACTATCTGCTCAGAAAGGTCACCAGTTCCTACTCCAAGGCATTTTATTTTATTTTTAATTAAAACCTGTTTTTGTATTTCTCCTTTCTCCTTAAAGTAGAAGGGCAAAGTTTGGCTTAATCCCTCTATGCTAACTGGGTTTTCCTCATTTGGTGTATTACCAAAGATAACTTTTATATCAGGGTAGGCATTGCTACTAAAACTATAAAGTTACATATATAAATAAGCATTTATAACTTTTCTTTAGTCAAATACTAGAAGATGATATTGTGTCCTTTTGTGCTAAATCCATTGATTACTTTATGATAAAAATAAAATTTTTGTGCCTAAATATATAAATAACAACTGGCATTTGCATAGGGCTTTAAGGCTCACTAGACAATTTTCATAACAATTATATGAGGTAGATACTATACCTACCATTATTTTCATTTTAAAAATAAGTAAATTGAAACTGATTATTTGTGACTTGCTAGAGAGTCATATGGTTCAGTGAATAAGACCCTGAGGCAGAATTTGAACACAGTTCTTTCTGCATCTACATATCAAATTAATGATAACATCTAAGGAAATTACTACATTCTTAAGAGATAAGCAAACAACATTTTAGACAAAACAACATAGAAAAATTGAGCTAAATGAGCCCAATGATTGACCTTGATTTCTATGAAGTCAGGCCACATTTCAAAAGTGATTTGATCATCAAGGGCAATCATTGGGTCTATTTAGCTCAATTTTTCTATGTTATATAGTCTAAAATGCTGATGGATGGTGAAGAATCTTTGCTATTAAATATGCTAAACCAGAAAGTCTTTAATTAGAAATTACTGAGCACCTACTTTGTGTAAAGCCCTTTGCTATTCTTTAGAATAAAAAATAAGTAGAAATCACAAAATTTTGGAGTTGGAAGGGGGCTCTGCAGCCATTTAATCCAAACCATACCTGAAAAATACCTACTACACCCATCACCAAGAAGCTCTCTGGTGAAGGAGAATTGACTAACTCTTAAGGCTATCTATTCTTCCTTTTGCATAATTCTCTTTATTAAGATATTTCTCTGAGTATCACACTTAACCTTATCTCTTTGCAACTGACTCTCATCACTCTTAACTCTATTTTCTTGGGTCAAAGAGCATAGTCTTAATACCCAAAGGTATATGAGTCAGCTTTAATTAATTTAGTTAAATAATAATTTAATAATAACAACAGCATTATTATAATAGTATTATAATTAATATAATCACTTGAAGATTATATTACAATAATATTATAGAATAATTATAATAAATAATTTAGTTGCTAAATTGTCAGTGTGAGCATTTCTACCTCAGCCATTGGCAAGGGATATAAACCAGGTCTTGATTTATTGTTTGCTTAATTGTCTAGACTTAAAAAAATTGTAGAGAAAATATAAACATGAAGATTACATTTAAAAGTGTTTATGCATAATATATGCATACAAACATAAACACAGACATTTGTATATTCTTTACCAACACATCTCTATATTGGTCTATAAACATTGCTTAAGTTTAGGAGGAATGCAAGAGCCTATGGAGTCAGAGGGTTCAAGTGATTTTACTATTTTTAGTATAAAAAATGGAACAGCATCATATTTAGAGTACTAGGCTTGGAATTAGGAAGATTCATCTTTATTAATTCAAATCTAGTCTTAGATACTTATTAGCTGTGTGACCCTGGGAAAGTCACTTAATCCTGTTTGCCTCAATTTACTCATCTGTAAAATGAACTGGAGAAGAAAATGGCAAACCACTCTGGTATCATGCCAAGAAACCCCCAATAGGGTCACAAAGAATCAGACATTACTGAAATAACTGAACAGGAACAAAATATAAACAATAGATAGGCATAGCAAAGCAGGTTCAGAATTTAATGATGACAATTTGCTCTGATCGTGAAAGTTTACTTCTACTGGTGTAAAAGAACACAACGAAGTTTACTCAGTTACCAGTTTTGGTGGTTTATGAAGAAGAGGTATATTCTAAATTGCATGTTATTTTCATGGGCACACATTAGTAAGAAATTAGAAGAAAACCACTGCACTCATTCTTACATTGAATATTTATTGGATACCTGCTATGAATTCAACATAATGATGGCTACATTGGCAACTATGCTTACACATAATATTTTGTTCCTGTCCTTGAAGAATTTCAGTCTAAATGGGCAGAAGAGTATACAAATTAATATAATACAAGAAAATATATGAAAGGAATTATAGGAGAGACAGATATAATACATCCTACAAAAGTCAAAGGAGGGAATTCTAGAGACTCTCAAGCCAGAATAAGCAAGAAAAACTTCATGAAATAAGTAGAATCTTACATGTTCAAAATGTTAAGGGGTCTAGAGAGAGACTAAGAGACTTTCCATGTTGTTCCAAACAATGAAAATTAATTACTCTGATAAAGCAGAAATAATATTTTCTTTGGAAATAGGTTTTCATTGAAAATCCTCCACAATCACACCTATCTTTCCAGGCTTATTGCATCTTAGCTCTATACACACTTTGGTTTAGCTAAATTGGACTACTAGTTCTCCAAACACACACATGCCTTCTCTAATTTCTCTGTCTTTGTACAGGTTTTCTCTAAGTTTTAAATGTATTCTCTTCTCCCCTCCACCTCTTTGCATCCTCCATCTTGGGTTGTCCTTATGAAAAGTCCTAACCACCTTCTACTACTAATTCTGGCAAGTGTGAGCACCCCCTTTTCTTCTTAAATTGCTTACTTTTACTTATCTCTGTACATTTAGTACACTACCATCACTCTCACTCTTCTACCATGCAGACAGAAACTATGTGACTTTTTTTTTTTGTATTCCCAGAACCTAGTGCAATGCCTTAAATACAGTAGGGGTTAAAGAAATATGTGTTTGCTTGAACCAAACTGAATTGAGAAAAGGGTTCATATCTTGATAATCACAGATAATAGCTATGTTCCCACAATAAAATTATGAGTGTCAATTTGCTTATTTACAAAGTATAGCTATTGATAATATATATTACTGTTTTTATATTCTTCCACTAGCATCTTACTCTGACGCCTCATTCCAGCATGGAGAAGGGATTTTAATGAAGACCAGCTCTGATATGATCTACCAACCTGGAGAGGCATTTAATACAAGTCCAGAGATGTCCACTGTTAGCAAAATAGCCTAGATAAATTGAAAAGGATTTTCACTAAGTTGGCCTCAGGGTAACAGATTTTTTAGCCAAAGAAACACAAAAGGTCATCTAACATCTAAATATCAGAATTCTTCATAGAAATTAGATCAGAGGTTGTTTAATTAATAATACAATTATTATTATTATTATTATTATTCCTACACTTTAAGCATTATCTTCTATATGTACTCTCCCCCTATTAGAATATTACCTCCTTGACAGCAGGAACTATTTCATATTAGTATTTGTCTTCCTAGTAGTTAATATGTGTCTAGTGCATATTAAGTACTTAATAAATGCATTTCCATTCATTTATATTTATATTACTGAATGGTAAAGTCATGAAATCTCAGTGTCACTACTGTTTCCTTTGGTAATATTTGTATACATTCTAGGTTTTGATCTTAAACTTCCAACAATTTGAGATCTTGCTAAGATTCAGACTAAATTATTTGCACACAGAGGAAAAAGTAGAAAAATTTTAAAACCCAAATAAATTTTATTAAGGGGAAAATGATCAGAGGTCAAAGGAAAACACTAAAAATTAAGCATACTAACTATACTAGTTAACAACTCTTCAAGTTCCTTCTTTTATTATGCTTAGAGATGGAATTGGCTGAGACCAACTGGAATTTTCACTATCTAGGAGACAACTTGCTTCCTCATAACTCTTCTTTATTATTTAATAATTAACATACTTAAAAATATTCTTGATGATTATTCACATTCATAATTATATGAGAATGGTACTTAACACTTCCTCTTCTTTGCCAGAAGAGCTTTAGCACTTCCAGATAGGCAAAGTTAAAAGAGTGATGGATTTTTAAAGACCAATTCTCCATTCCTAGAGATTCAAGATGAGGAAACCTTTTCAAGACAACCTGGGCAAATTCCCTTGTTGTCATATGAATGAACAGAGACAGCTGCATGTCCCAACTGCTATACTTGTTCTTCCTTCGGTACTACATTTTTCTCATTATGAATAAAAAAAAGTTTTTTTGATATATTCCTTCAAAGTTAATAAGTGGAGCCGAGGCGGAGCCAAGATGGTGGAGTGAGCAACTCTGTGTCCTCCTCTGACCTTCTCTCAAGTCAACAGTAAAATAAGCCTCTGAACTGATCTTTAAGTCAACGAACCCAAAAATATTTGGACTAAGAAATTCTGCTTGCTGAAGTTACCTTTGAAGAACTTCGTAAAGGTTGTTTCAGTCGGGCAGAGGGGGAGAGCAGTGGGAGTGAGCAGTTTGCCCGGCGCCCCGGAGAGGCAGGAAACTGGACGGGGCTCAGCGTGGCAGAAAATCAAAACAGCTGGTGAGAGTTTCTGAGGCACTGGGGACACTCTGCCCTGATTGCAGGCAGGTGCTCCGGCAGATCTGCCTTTGGTAAAAGGCAGTTTGTAACCCATTGCAAACCCATGGTCCTACCCCAACCGGCTGGCACTGGAAATTAATTACCGGAATTGCCCCAGGGCAAACTACCACAGCTAGCCTCAGCTTCTCTGCTTTGCACAGACCCCAAGCTTTTAAAATAAATAAAAAATGAGTAAGAAGCAGAAGAGAGCTCTTACCATAGACAGCTTTTATGGAGAGAAAGAAAGGCAGACCCAAGATCCTGAGGTACTTGTAGACAAAGTAAATCCAGAGGAAGTCATCAAGGGAGATATAACCTGGTCCCCTTTTCAAAAAGCCTTTCTGGAAGATTGCATAAAGAATCTCAAAAAAGAGCTGGATGATAAATGGGAAAATAAACTGAGGTTAGTGCAAGAAGGATTTAATGCCCTACAAGAAAGATATGATGCCCTGCAAAAGAGATATGAAAAAGACACCAATTTATTGAAAAACAAAATTGGTGAATTGGAAATAGACAATAATGCACTGAAAAATGAAATTAGTGAAGTGAAAAAAGAGTGCAATGAACAAATTGGCCAGTTACAAAAGGAGCTTAAAAAGGTAACTGAAGAAAATAACACTTTAAAAATAAGAATTGAACAAATGCAAGTGAATGACTCAATAAGACTTCAAGAATCAGTCAAAAAAGTTTTTTCACTGGACAAATGCCCAACTGCACCATAGGTAAATTTAAAACAGAAAATGAAAAGTTTATAATAGTCCTTTTTGTAGTGACAAGGAACTAGAAATTGAATGGATGCCCATCGAATAGGGAATGGTTCAATAAGTTATGGTATATAAATGTAATGGAATGTTGTTGTTCTATAAGAAATGATAAGCAGACTGATTTCAAAAAAGCCTGGAAAATTTACATGAATTGATGCTAAGTGAAGTGAGTAGAACCAGGAAATCATTATACATGGTAACAACAAGATTATGTGATGACCAGCTGTGATGGACTTGGCTTTTTTCACCAATGAGGTGATTCAGACCAATTCCAATAGACTTGTGATGGAGAGAGCCATCTGTTTCCAGAAGACTATGGGAACTGAATGTGGATGACAACATAGTATTTTCATCTTTTTGTTATTATTGCTGTTTGCTCATTTTTTCCTTTCTCATGGCTTTTTTCCCCTTATCTGATTTTTCTTGCATAACATAACAAATGTAGAAATATGTTTAAAAGAATTGCGCATATTTAACTTATATTGAATTGCTTGCTGTCTTGGGGAATAGGAAAGGTGAGGGAGGAGAGTGAGAAAAATTGGGACCACAAGCTTTTACAAAGGTGAATGTTAAAAATTATCTTTACATGTATTTGGAAAAATAAAATATTATTGAAATAAAAAAGCATAAAATAAATAAAAGAGAAAAAATATTATGTGTTTTCATTTATATGGTAATATCCTTTATGGGGATTTATATGGGGAGATGATGAAGGAAAAATTATCCATAGAGCATATGAAATTGGAGTGGTCATATCTGTACCACTGACTGGGGAAAAACTACGTGATGAATTATACATTGATATGAGATAGCAGAAAGCAATGAGGAAGTGATATCCCCAAACCATAGAAAATGAAAAAGATTCTTTTTTACTCTGGTCCTGCTCTATGAAAACCCATTCTATTCCATCTCACTCCCACTTAGTCTCAGATAACCATGATGTGATTTAAACATGACTTTTTTCTATCATTGTTCAATATTAGCTGTATCCCCTCATTTTAGGGGACAAAAACTAGCATGTTGTGTTCCATTTAACCATTTAATGTGATTTAGTTATTATGTAGAAATATTTATCTCAAAGATATAGCAAAAACATAGTACAAATATTTCCCTTCATACCTTGGAGATATGATCCCTCCCTTATACTGCCTCTCTTTGTGGGAAGTAGTGGGGATTAGATTCACAAAGTAGGTCACCTCTCATATAGAATTGGTCCCACCATATTCATATGAAGTCCAAGGCCAACATCCCTGTCAGTTTCTGTTGAGTTTTAGTCCCTATACTTTCTCCTTACAGTGTTACTGCTGGTCTAGTTGCAACATCTGATCAAGATTCCTGGATTTGACCCAGATCACTGTGATTTGTGTTCCCAGATCAGATCAAAGATTTGATTTAATTTGCTAACCTAGAATGAAAAAGAATAAACCGACCAAATATCTATGCTGATTTCTTAAGGAAAGAAAGCTTTCCTAGGTGAGTTGTGGTCCAATTATAAATGCACACAGAAGCCATAGCCATGCCAAATCAAGACATTTTGAGGATTCCAAAAGATCTGGCTTTGAATCAAATAGAAAAGCACTGCATTCCATCAAATGACAGACTTATGTAGAATGTTTCCATTTCATATGCTCCTGAAAAATGCTTCCCATCTCTCTTTGTGAATTAATGCCATCTCAGGTGGTCTGATCATATTCCAATCTCTTATCTCCTACAAAACTTACAGTGCATTGAAAAGATCACTGAGAAGTCCTCTGTTCAAATTCTGGATCTGTTACTTATTACCTTTCATTCTCTGACCCACAGTTTTCTTATTTATAAAGTGAGAAGCTTAGACTAGATTCCTTACAGGTATCAAAATTAAATCATTACTTCTACATACAAGATGTAGCATGTATTTCCTTTCCTTAAATGGATGGGTTTGTTGTGGGGTATGTTGTTAAAAGTTTAACAACTGGCTTTTCATGGGGAGGGGAAATAGAATATACCTATGACACATTTTAAAATTTAATTTACATTATTAAAAATTTTTCCATCACTTCCTAAAATCTAGACTATCAACAAAATAACACACCAATCCATGAATTGTGATATTTGCAGATTTCTAAGATGTAGATGCTCACATTGAAAATATAACATTGAGATCACTCAAATTGGTTCAAGCTGGCTGTAGCACATTTCTGCCTATATACCTTACTGTCCTTTCACATATTCCCCATGGTGCTACAGTTTAAATAGGAGCTCATAAAAACCTATTTCTTCCCATCTCATCAGAATATTTATAGGGCAATATTCAAACTGCAATAGAATAATAACCTCCGTAATATATGGAATAGAAATATTATTGGAGTGGATGTAAGGATGAAGAAATTCACAATGTGATTTGAGCATAACTTCCACAGTTCCCTGTGACAGGCCTTTAGTTCTACCTGGATCTCCTCATATTATCCATTCTTAATTCTGAAAAAGAGCTGGGTGTTGGTACAATATCCAATATAAATACCAAAGGGACATTCCAAATTAAAATAAAAAGCCATTTATTAATTAGTCCTGTTGTGTCTAATGACAAAATAGGAAAGAAACTTTTTTTTACATTTTATGGTCCTATCATATCGAGAGACTTAATGGAAGGTAAGTGGTAGAGTGGATAGAACACCAGGCCTGGAGTCAGAAATATTTAAGTTCAAATCTATCCTCACCTTATTAATTGTGTGGCTCTGAGCAAGTCACTTTATCCCTAATTATCTTAATTCCTCATTCCTAAAATGGAAACGTCATGAGAGAACAATGACAAACTGCTCCACTGTTTTTTCCAAGACAACTCCATGGACTTTGGGATCATGTAGAGCTGGGCACAATTGAATGACAACAAGTTCTAGAATGGCCTTTCTACCACTAACAAATCTATATTTCTTATTTTTCTTCCTTCTAAATGTTCTTTTCATTGCCAGAGGGATCATCATTTTCAAAAAACTAAAGAAAAATATGCATAGAAGCGGATCTTGTGTTAAAAATGTTCTCTGACATATACCTGTCCAATGAAGTCAAACTATAATATTTTACAAGGACTCAGAGATGACACTGGGTTCCTGAAAACTGTACTAGTGGAGCAAAAGCCCTAGCATATATTACCACAGTAGAAAGGCTTTGAGCACACAGACCCCAGGATGAACTCTGTTATTCAAAAAACAGCTTAACCAAATTTGGAGAAACAAATCACTAGAAAGTTGGTCACCAGGTGATATGTTTTTGTTTGTTTGTTTTTTACCACAGCAACTCATGAAACGATCTCTAAGGCATAGAAGGTTTGAATTCTTTGTTGATAAAAGGAGTTTCTATGCCAAAAAAAATTGCTAATCTTTTGATATTGAAGATTAATATATAATCTGCTGGTCATGACTATAGTTCTTCTTATGGGTAAGGCAGTGAGGTGGGTACAAAAAGGCTATCCCATAGAAAATTCCTAATCTTATGAAATTAATCCCTTATTTTAAGAAAGTTTCCACATCTTTTATCATTTAAATTTTAATAATATCAATAGTGATAAAATTTATTTTAAATTCCTCCCACTCCTACCGTCTACTCTTTATGGAGTTACTAATGAGTGTGAGATAACCAAGATACAGCAAAAAAAAGAAACAGCAACAATAGAGATAAAAATAACTGACATTGATATAGATCATTAAAGTTATATGTTGTTCAGTTGTCTCTGATTCTTCATGAGCCCATTTGGGATTTTCTTAGCAAAGAATCTATGGTGCTTTGCCATTTTCTTCTCCAGATAAGGAAACTGAGGCAAATAAATGACTCACTCAGAAACATACAGCTAGTGTTTGAAGCCAGATTTGAACTCAGGAAGAAGAATCTTCCTAAATCCAGGCCCTCTATTACAAATATTATCTTATTTGAATATACAATCATATTCTGAGATAGGAACTATGGAAGGGAAGTGTAAGGAGAAATGGGTAGTGGGAATAAGCATTTATATACATGTGCTAGGCTTTGTGATAACTACTTTTACAACTATTATCTCATTCAATCCTTCTAACAACTTTGTGAAGTAGGTGCTATTGGCACCCCCATTTTGCCGATGGGAAAACTGAGGCAAAGAGTTTAAGTGACTTGTCCAGGCTCCCCACAACTACTAAGGTCCAGAGCTGGATTTAAACTCAGATTTACTGGCATTATTACCTTAATTTTTCAGATGAGGACACAAATCCAGAGGGCTTATGTGACTTAACCATATTTGTGCAGTTAGTATGTGTCAGAAATAGAATTTTCATTCGATTAAATTCTAATTCAACATTCAATTCTCTAAATATTTATTTCAAGATGCCTCTCACACAAAGCAACCAGTCTGCTTTTGCATAATGGTGATCTGGCTAAAATATAAAAATCTTCTTAGTGGTCTTCTTCTAGCCCACATGGATTTTCCACAAGTGCATCTATTTTTTCAGCAGGGGATAGCACAGTTCAGCCATCTGGACCTAACAAGACCATCAATTAACAATGTCAATTATATGGTAGACAAGGACACAACATACTTGCTGTAGTTTCTACTATGCCTTGGTTATGAACATTTTAATCCAATCCTTTGCAATTATGTATCAATCAAAAATAGGGATCCTTAGTCTTTTTTGTATCATAGGTCCCTTTGACAATTTTGGGAAGCCTATTTCCTCTTTTCAATATAATGTTTTTAAACATTTAAAATAAAATGCAGATTATTACAAAGGTAGTCAATTATATTAAAATATAACTATGAAAGTATTTTTTTAATTTATAAGACCTCTTAAACCAATCCATGGAGCATTGAAGGAATATGGAGTATAGATGGAAAATCCTACTCTATGACATTAGAATTTTTTAATTTAATTAATGCCTGCTTAATTAAAGCCCAATTCAATATGTTATCATAATACTATTCTGAGACATTATGAGAAATTTCTAGGGATTGTCAATCTGTTCACTGGCAAAAGACTAGAACTTACTGTTCAATAAATCAACATGGGTCTAGCATTCCTCATAGGCTTTCATATGTTAAGTTTGAAGACTGCTATGAGAAAAAATTTGAAAGCATTTATCCTTATTGCCTTTCACAATCCACTTTCAGTCAAGGGATCATGAGCAGATATGATGAAAAATATATTAGAGATCATCTACTCCAAGGGTTCTTAAATTTTTCTGTTAAAAGAGTTTTTTCAGTACTGTGTAAGCCTATAAATGACTCTCACACAAACTAGACAATAAACATTTGCATAATCGTAGTTTAGCTAAAATACAAAGATTTATAAGGATTATATCTAATTAGGATATATAAAGTAAGGATTTTCTCAGTGATCTTTCCATATCTCTCCTACTCACTCCATGGATTTTCATTAAATTAAATTCACCCATCTTTTCAACAAGAGGTGGCACATTTCAGAGATCTAAATCCAACTACCTCTGGACCAGGTATCCAGAAAATGATAGTTCAAATAAGTCCTCAGACACTATGTAGTTGTGTGACCATCAGCAAACTTCATCTTGCCTCAGTTTCCACATTTGTAAATAGAGGATAATAATAGCATCTACCTCACAAGATTGTTGTAAGAATCATATAAAACAATATTTGTAAAAGCACTTCACAGTTCCTGGAACTAGTAGGTACTGTATAAATGTTTGTTTCTCTTTGTATTATTAAATAATTGAAGGAAATGCTATATGTAGAGATTAGAAAATAAAGATGAAATGTTTTATTTTGTTCTTTTCTTATCCAAATTCACCGACTTCATGAAATCTATCCATAGACCTCTTAGTGAAATATGGACTGCAGATTAATAACACCTGATCTTACCCAATCCTCTCATTTGATAAAGAAACTAAGTTTCAGATTAAAAACTTGTATCCTCTGTCTCCAAATACCGGACTTTTCATGACTTCATGCTCCCTATTCTCATGCTAAGATCTTGCTTATTATCTTCTTTACCCAGACCCTTATTCTTGTCCCCCAACCAAAGGTTCCTCTTACAGGTGCTTGTAAATTAGTTCCTGACAAAGGTAAAGTGATAGCAATTTGCTGTTATTCTTTTTTGGGGGGAGCTATGTTTATTTTAATAAATCTAAAAGTCTTCAGGGCACCAAGTAATTTATCATTAATAATGACTTATTATAAAGGCATACATGGAGGGAAGAAATATTTTGGTAGTAGTGCAATGAATAGAGTGCAGGACTTAGAGTCAGTTCAAATACTGCCTAAGAAATGTATTATCTGTATGACTCTGGGTAGGTCATTTCACATAACTGAACCTCAGTTTTCTCAACTGAAAAAAATGGGAATGATAATAATAATAACTCAGGGTTATTGGAAGGAACAAAGGAACTAACACATGTAAAGCACTTTGTAAATGTTAAAGGACTAGATAGTTGATTGCTAGATCATTACTCTTTAAATAGTTTAGGGGGTCTTTGTTTTATCAGTTTGTTTCTTTGGTGAGGTGCACATTCTGGCTTTCACTGAGATGCCACGAACCATACAGTGGCAAGCACCTACAGAGTAACACCTGCAGGCTTCCTGCAGGGACAGGGAGGTTTTATTGAGGAGCACATAATTGCAAAATAATCCACAGGAAGTAAACAACCAGATTCCCAGAAAACCCAATTTCCTCATCCTCTCTGCTAATGGAGTTGGCATTATCTGAGTACAAGTTTGCCAGGATCTGGCCTTCTTATGCACATGCATGGTCACCACCTCTCTCCCCAGAGCTTCATTAAGCTGTCAAAGATGATGGCTCATTATTATTTGTTATTGCATTAAAGACACTTGAAAGGATTTTGTTCCCAGTAATTTACTTGTTGCATTGATTTGTTCATAAACACAAAAGCAACAAGCAGGCCAGACTAGAAATGGAACCCAGGCTCCTGACCACAAAAAAAATATTGCAGACTCAAAGCAGGGACAAAGAAAAAAAAAACCTAACATCTTTTCTAGGAGAATTAGACAAGGCAATACTGATATACGTACAAGCCAGTAGAGTGAAAGTCATTCCAAGTTATGATCCAGTGGAAAACATGCAGCATTGAGAGTCAGGGGACTTGGATTTTAATTTTGTATCTGCCTTCAGTTAATTCTTTTGGGTTCAGAGTTGTGGTTTTTAACAATGTTTGTAACACCCTGATATAGAAATTCCCTCCAACAATACAAATCAACAACTCTTCTGCTATGAAAAATATTAAAGCTAGAATCCCAATTTACTGACTCCTTCCCTTCTGTCTTTAAACATGCTTAGATTTCCCCTATCTTTTCAAAATAAAATAAAAACCACTCAATTGGTCCTCTCTCTTGTTTGAGCGTCCTATGTTACTTCTTCCTTTATTTTCTCTCCCTCTTCCTTTCCCTCTTCCTCTCCTTCCTCCTCTTTCTCTCTGTCTCTGTCTCTCTCTGTGTGTCTCTGTCTTTGTCTCTGTGACTCTGTCTTTTAGTGTGTCTCTCTCTCTGTCTCTATACCCCCCTCTCTATATATATATACCTCTCTATATATACATGTATGTATACACACATATGTATACATATATGTCATGCATACTATATACAAATGTGTATACATTTGTGTGTCCCTTGTAATTTGGCTTTCAACCACATCGTTCAGTTGAAACAATTCTCTCCAAATTCACTAGTGATCTCTTGACTTCCAGATCCCAAGTCCTTCCCCCTATTCCTCATTCTAGCTGCCTTATCTACAGCATTGACACTGATGCCTATTCTTTTCTCATAAATAGTCTTTACTGTGACATTGTTCTCTCCTGGTTCTTCTTCCCGTCTGACATCTTCTTCTCAATCTCCTTTGGTAGATTAAGCCATTCATCTTGCCCTCACACATGATACTGTTTTCCCCATCTCTGTGGCTTTCCATAGGCTATCTCCAGTGACAGGGATTTAATGTCTCCTTGCTGTCCCCTATCAGAATCTCCAGGACTCCTTAAAGTAAAATTCTAGTATGACCTCCTCAATGAAGCTTTTCCTAGTTCTTCCACTTGCTAAGCCCCATCTGAAATTATTTTGTACTTTGTTCCTATTTCATATCTACTTGTACACACTTTTGCTCCCTAATAGAATATTTTTCCTTAAAGGCAGATATTGTCTCAAAATTTGCTGGGGCAGGGATGTTGTTGTTATATTCTCAATACTTTGAACAGTACCTGGCATATAAGAAGAGATTAATAAATGCTTGTGGATTTATGGGTTAATTGACTGAAAATATTATGAGGGTATTAAGAGATTGAATGTTTTATCCATGGTCACATAATCATTATGTATTGGAATCAAGAACTGAAAACGGCTCTTTCTGATTCCAAACTCAGCAATCTCTCTGAAGTGCTATGATCCCCTTCTCCAATTAATTACTTGAATAACTTTGAGAAAAATCATATTGCCATTTTGGGCCTCAGCTTTCTCATATATAAAACAAGGGAACTGGAACAGATCATCTCTAAGGTTTCTTCCATACACAGTATTCTATATTACTGCAATGCTGATAGTCATGTCCAGTTTACTTCCTTTTTTTTGAGGCAGTCAGTTGTGTGACTTGCCCAGAGTCACACAGCTAACAAGTGTCCAAGATTAAATGTGAACTCAGATTCTCTGGATTCTAGGACTAGTGCTCTATCCACCAGGCCACTTAGCTACTCTAGTTTACTTCTTGAAGACATTGAAATAAAAGTATATCATGGATCACTTCTTTCACAATAAATAGCCATGATTAGTTGTAACCTATAATAAATTGGGTAAGACTAGAGGCCCTCACCCTACTATTTACATAGGGCTCCAAAATATTAATTGCTAGAAATAGAAAACACCTAATACCTGAGAATTTGATTTTAATTTGCACTTTGGAGTTTCTTCCTTTTCAGTTTTTATTTAAAAAATAGTATGAGTGAGAGTTAAAACACCTGGCTTTATTTCTTATACTCTAGACAAAAGGAAGCCAACAAAGAACAAAGGATACAGAAAAATAATTCAGGTGTCCAGGATACTAATCTCACTTCTGCTCATTATTTTTAAATGTCTGACCTAGAGCAAACCATATAACTTAACCTCTATGTACTCTAATTTCCTTGTCATAAAAACACAGATAATAATCCATGTACCTTTTGACTGCAGTTTGATAAATGAGATGATAAATGTGATAGCACTTTGGGAGGAAAAGGGGTTTATTAGTATAATATACCATCTTGATTCACTGACCTATAGGTCATAGGCCAACCTCTCATAAACTTACAGAGAGAAGTTATTTACTTTTGTAATCCCTTAGCAAACCAATAATTTCTAATGATGGCATTAATGTTTCTTAAAGAGCCAGGGATGGGAAAACTGTGCTGTAGTGCTCTCTATCGCATTCAAAAATCAGATTCGGCATGATAAATTATGATTATGTCTTCAGCTTTGGGTGGGTGTTCTGTGGATAAAGGAAAGTCATCAAGAGCAAAAAAATATGATTATTTGCCTTCAAAGAATTTATAGTTTTAATCTATAAATGAGATTTATGCTCTAAAACCCAATTAGATAGCTTTTTTCTCTTTGATATAAGGAATGGCTCTCTGGGAGGGAGAAGAAATATATCAGGAAATAGAGGGCATACAAAAAATTAAAATTAAAACACATTAGAATGCATCACAAAATTATACTTGATCAAGGTTGAAATTCTGTCTCAGTTGTGCTTGGAAAAATCACTTCATATCTTTGAACCTTGATTTACTTATATATAATATTAAAAAGTTGGACCATATAATTGGTTTCTAAATTTTCTGAATAGGCCACATTTTAAAATGACAAAAAATTTCACAGAACCCACCACCCTTCTTCTTCCATTTGATAGTAGTTGTGTTATTAGTATCCATTTGTTGATAAAATACATGCAAAATTTAGCAATATAATTAAAATAGTTTATATTTTATTAATTAAAACAGTGTTTGGAAGATTGTAGTATATATGTCTGAAAAAATAGGCTACAAAAGATGCTTGCTTTTTTGTATATAGTGATTTTACATGGAGATAAAGATCAAAATAGTAATTGTTTTAGTGTGAATCCTTGGACCCTTTACAATAATTCTGAGACCCCTTGGTCCCCCTTGGGATCCCTTGGCCTATAGGCTGGGAACCACTGGACCTGAATGGTCTTTTGGGTCTCTTTCAAGTCTAAATCCTATGAGCTACAAGGCAGAGAGGTTTGTGGTTTGGAGGGTGAGACAGAGAAAGAAGGGGAAGGAAGAGGAATAATTCCATTAGTCTGATCAGTTCCTTCAGCAGAAGTAGAAATATTAACAAATATTTCATATAAGTTTATTGAGTGTATGGCACTCTGTCACATACTAGAAGTTATTGAGTTATATACAGTCCCTTCCCTAAAGAGATACCAAATAACAGTATATTTATATTCCACTTCCTTCATCCATCCCTTACATATTTTCCAACCCAGGCAAAGAAGCGCATTGGGTCAAGAATGAGAGAAGCTGGAGGAAAGAATAGCCTTCATTAGGTATTCAGAACAGAACAATTTTACCACATGTGGACTCTGAATATTATAAAGAAAACTTAAAAGGTCCTTGGAGGTGTTTTCTTGATAGCATCCATTACTTACTGTATTATTTCCAAAAGCTTGCGTTTGAGTTATCTAAACTTGGTAAATTAGGAAAGGAGAGATTGAGAGGAATAATATGGAATAATTTATTTGTCCCCACCTTCTGATAACTCCTTTTTTCCCAGATTCAGCTATATAATAATAAATAACCCAGCTATGTATAGCAAATAGTATAGACTTCATAAAATAATAAAGTAAAACTTTAATTAGAGAAAGCACAGTAGTATCAAGCATCAGACCATGGATTTCATAGAATGGTTTATTATCTTAAATATCAGACAAGTAGTAGAAACAAGGTATAAAATATTCCTCAAATCAACACACACACACACACACACACACACATGCACATACACAAAAGCTATTTCTAAATTGCCATGTTGTTCCTCTTAAGGACTGCTTAGAGAGATTTAAATTCATGCAGATTGCCTCAGAAATTCCTGACAGATCAGGATTGTGAAGTTACTGTTCCACTAAGGGGTGGAGACTTCCCTTCATGTTGACAAGCCAAAGCAGTATAGGTCAGACATCAGTCATCTGCTTCACCAAGGGAAAAAAAAGTCAATCTCTTCTCAATGTCATCAAGCTGAAGCCAAAGAAATTATGGCCAGCAGGAGTCTTTTAGCTCTGCCCAGCCATTAATTTCTCTTTCCTTTTTTTATTTAGGTAACTCAACAACACATCCATTCAAGATGCATTCACTGTTAAGGTGAATGAGAAAGAAAGGGTCTGAAAGAAAAGAGAGGATATCTAGCAAGGTAGTAAAGCATCAAAGAACCTGATGAGGTACCAGAGGCAATCACTCTTTGAACAAAAATGCAGCGCTATTGATCTAAGCATATGTATAACTTGATCTAAGCAATAGGAGTAATTCTGTAAATGGGTTCATGGGATACTCCCTTTTGATTGGTGCTAGTATATTTATTTTTAAGATAGAGGAAATATAGAAAAATGCTTTATTAGATGTTGCTTCAATAAAGCATTTTTTAACTATAGGCTCGTGTGGCTAGATGACATTTTTGGGCTACTATCTAATAAAGCCTCCTATTTCAAGACAGGACTATTATTATTATTATGATGCTAAAGCATCACACAGACAGATGTATTTGTTTTTTTTTAAATTCTCCTTTCTCCTGCTGAAGAAGAATTGCCCAAAATTAATGTGTTGAGGGTTATATCCAATACACTCAACTAAATAAACCTATATGAAGTGCCTGCACTGAGAAGGGTAATGTGCTGAGAACTGGTTTAAAAAAAAATGAAAACAAAACAGTCTCTAATCTGAAAGAACTAACAACTTAACTGGGAATGGGAGTTTTGAGATAGATGGATAGAGATAGATGGATAAATGTATCTGTGTGTATATGCTCATACATATAGATAAGGTAGAATATTGTATAATAGGTAAAATAGAGATCTCAATAAAATACATAAGAAATATGAGAAGACATGAATGAGGGAAGGGGTGGGGAACAAGAGAGGCTTCCTAGAAGAGGTGGTATCTAAACCGGAGCTGAAATAAAGAAAGGACTTTTGGTTAACAAAAAAGTTTAGAAAATCCATTTAAAAATTAGGGAAATGGTCTGTGTGAACATATAGAGCAAAGAGAGAGCAAGTGAGAATGAAAAATAGCTCAGCTTGGCAGATGAAAGGCATGAAGAAGATTAGAATAAATAAGAGCCAGATTGTGGCAGATATTCCATTCCCAGCTAATCCTTCTAGTCAAGGATTGCCTTCTTCCAGTAAACTTAATTCCTTTCTGCTTTGGTTTAAGCCTATCATGCCAACTTAAAGGGCTAATATGTCCTTTGGGTGAATTCAAAATTTTGTGCTGCTCACTCCTGGTTTGAATCTGGAACTGCATTAGTTGGGGAAAAAAAAAACTTTTTTCTGAAGCTGATCTTCTTGCAACACATTCTATTTTCTCTAGAAATATCTCCTTCTCTTCCTGTCAACTATTCTCTTATCTGCTGTGCCTGAAACCTCCCATGCCAAAACTCCCGTCTCTCATGAAACTGGTTGGAGTAGCACCTCTTTATCCATGACATCAGAAGTGAATCACCAATCAAATGATAACAGAATAATTTTTGCCCTCAACTTAAAACTCTTGGCCCTTATCATCCTTTTTGGGATGCCTTGATTTATAGAGACAATGGAAAGCATATCTAGATTTTGATGTGATGATGTGCCAAGTTCTGTGGGCATCCTTTCATAGTTGAACTCTTTTCTCTTGCCCTAACACTCAAAAGACCCATCCAATTTTTTCATTGTGTTTTTTTTCTTACTGGTGATCAGACCCTTTATATCCTACACCCTCCAGATACTGGTGTTGCTTGCCTCTCACCTCCACTTGATCTCTTTGGGCATCTCCAGTTCACCTACTTAAACCTTCTCTGCAACATGCCAAATAAAGGGTCTATTGCTCTGTTCCACTGAACCATATAATTTTTCTATGAAGTCTTGTTAAAACCTCAGAAATATCCCACTTTAAGGACCACAAAAGAAAGACAAGAACGTCTTTTGCAATTCACCTTACTTCTTTTAATAAGCCAGCTCTCCTGAGTCTCATCTTTTTTTTCAGTAGCAACTTATAACCCACTCCTCTAAAATAAATGACCTAGACCAAATGGGTTTTTTTCCATATACAATATGTCTCTGAAGAAATTTAGGTATCAACTTTACCTACTCCTTATTGATTCAATGGATCATTTCTCTGAAGACCTTGAATATTATACTAACTTATAAGTAAAGAACATTTCAATCTTATAATCTACCTTCTCATAATGCAGTTTCATACCATTCAAAAATGTCAAATAGTAAAAATTCAACTTGGAAGCCTCTGGAAAGGAACATCTCTTTAAAGCACCTCAAAAAGAGCGTTCATTTGGGTTTAGAGACACTGATCTATAATATTTACTTAATAATCACCTTGGGAAACATGACTAATGTGAATGCCTCAGAGAAATAGGCTTATAGATTTAAAGTCCATAACCCCTAAAAATGTCAGAAATGTATTGAGGAAATATTAATGAAGATAATGATACCTGCTTCTTCCTAATTTACAAGTATATTAGGATTAATTAGATAATATATTTGGAGCTTCGTGGAGAAGGGCACCAAGGACAGCTGTTATCATTGAAATGTTTTATTCTTTTCAGGCTAGGTTTTTCCTTAAATCCATTGAAGGAGGGAGTAAGGGAGGGAGGAAGAGAAAGACAGAGACAGAGAGAGAAAGAAAAAGAGAGACAGAGACAGACAAAGACAGAGAAGGAAAATAGTGATGATGTGTTTGGATTGGGGTGTGGCAATATTTGACTGGCAATATTTGACTGAATACCATAAATATAGATTATATTCTTCGCTATTTCTGGAACTCATACAGTAAGAAATGATTCTCTGATGCTCCAAAGGCCTCAAAGTCAACTTGATAATATCCATTTACTTTTTGGCTTGTGAGTGGAAAGAGCTACTTTCCTCCCTTACACTATTTTCCACCAATTTAAAAAGAGGAGGAGGTAGGGGGAGGATGTAAATGGAGCATTGAAAGACTTTTCCTAATGTATGAGGATGAAAGTGAGAACTTAAAATTCCTTTTAATGTAGGGTAGGAAGCTTTAAAAAATCAACACTGAGAATGTGGCTTTTCACTGTAACATAAATAGTTTAAAGGAATAGTTGAAACAGCATGGAAGCCAAGACTGGAAAAACCTGTGTAATGATTGTTGTCCTAGTGGATTTCCCTTAAGGATTATTTTAATCCACCAAAGGCATTAAAAACATAAGTTTAATTTGGGCATCTCATTGGGCTTTTTTTCTCCCTAGACACATACATCAGATTATGAGACTGTCACACTCTCAGTGGCTTTTGCTAAATTTTTTGGCATAGTTAACAGGGAGACATCTGAGAGATGGCAAATGTTAAACATTATCAGTCCTAAATGCTTTGAACCCTATAATGAAGACTGTGACCCAACTTCCATTATCAGATTATTCTCCCTGATGTAGAACAAGTATAGCACACCATGTATGGTGCTCATCATAAACATGTTGGGGGATAATGCAAACTGTAAAGCCAAATGCCTACTGTAGGGCTAAATAATGAAATGCACATTAGAGTTGCATGAGGTCCATTTTTCATGACATTTCCCCTGGTAGTTTTCTTCCTTTTGGGGTTAGTGCTACTGCATCTGTATGTTTTTACATGTTGGATTTCTCCCCTGAATGTTCAGATTTTTCAGATCCTTGAATGAAAAATGGTTGTAAAAATGCACAGAATTCTACTTACTTAAGGCTGAACCTTCCTATATATACAAGCTGGCTGTAGGATTAGATGAAGTTGGGGGTCTTTTAGCCCTCCAAACTTCTCATCATCAATGCATTGAGAATACTAGGCTCCATCAGGAAAGTCTCAGTCAGCCCCTTTGCAGGATAAGGAGACTAAACAGCGTGTTAATAAAATTCATCGTGATGTTCTCTCAACATGATTTAAATGGCTGTCCATTGCATAGAAATTTTAACTAATGTCACTGTTTGTCAGAATTTCATTCTACTAAATTCATAATGTACTAATCTGGGCATTGAACTTGGGGTATCCCCCCAAGAGGGGAAGTGGCTTGCCTCAAAATCAGGTCCTCTTACTACAAATCTAATGCTTTGTCCAATGTCCCAGCTCTGAGTTCCTGGCTTAAGTTAAAACTGACTCACTAAAGGTCCTTGAGCAAATTACGTCACTTCCAGATGGGTTTGGTACAACCATAAAATGAAGATTCCTTACTATTTCCCTGGGATATTTTTGGGATGGGAACATATGAAAGTAGAAAATGGATATGGTTTTTGTTACTGCTTTTATTACTAAAATAGATCATAGAATCATGGATTTAAAGACTGAGGGTATACCTGTATATATGTATATGTATATACATGTGTGTTCATATGTATATACATATATATGCACACATATGTGTACATATATATTCTCTTCATGCAATCTATAATACAACCAAACTGATCTCACACAGAAGAGGCAGCCAATAAATAAATGATAAACATTTATTATGTGCCATAGGCAGCTAGTTCTGGGCCTGAAGTCAGGAAGACCTGAGTTCCAATCCAGACACAGACATTTACTAGCTGGACACTTCATTTAACTCTGCTCAGTTTCCTCATCTGTAAAATGATCTAGAGAAAGAAATGGAAAACCTTAAGCATCTTTGCCAAGAAAATCTCAAAAAGAGGTCATGAAGATCAGACACATTAGAAAACAATGATATGTGGCAAGCGCAAGGGATGCAAAGAAAGGCAAAAGCACAATTCCTGCTCTCAAGGAGCTCATATTCTAATGGAGAAAATGACATGCAAAAAATCTGAATACAAGAATCAATAGTGTAAGTAGAAGGCAATCTTTGAGAGAAGGAACGGTTGTATGCAAGAAAGACTTCTTGCAGAAAGTGAGATTCGATTAAATCCCAAGGGATATCAGGGGAAGCAAGAGGCACAAATGAAAAGCAGAAAGAGTACTCAATGCCTAGAAATAGGCATTGAAAGAGTAAGCAGTCCAGAGAAAGTGTCCTATTTGTGAAGCCTCACAAAGCCAAGTCTCTCCAGAGCTAATCTTGCAAGTCTCAAACAATACCTCCTTGTTGCAGTTTCTTACAATCCTTCACTTTCTTTAGTGATTAATTCAAATGCCATCACTTCCTTGAATCTTTCTTGAACCTCTGCAGTAGATGGTGCCTTCTTCTATCCAGAAATTATCTTATGTTTATTTTGTCTATAGTTAATTCATCAATTAACAAACATTTATTAAACCCCTATTGTATGCTAGGCTAAACTATGGGGGCTAAACTATGCCCCTCCCAAAGTATGTATGTACATGCACTATATATGTATGTATATATATATACATATATGTTTGTATGTATGTATTCGCACACACATATACATATACATATGTGCATATATACATTGATATATGTGTACATGTGTGTAACACATATGCACAAAATAGGCTGTATACAGGGGAAATTTAATGGAGGAAAGGCACTAGAATTAAGAGTTGAGAAAGGCTTCTTGTGAAACATGGGATTTTGTATGAGATTTACAGGAAGCCAGGAATTCAATAGATAGAATTAAGTATATATGCATTTAATCTCATATGCATACATGCTGTTTCCCCTGATAGATTTATAAGGTCCTTGCAAGCAATCAATCTGTAAATATTAGCAACTACATGCCATATGACAGGAACTCTGCTAGGGACTCTCCTAATATGAAGACAAAATCAAAATTGTTTTTGTCTTCAGGGAAATATGTTTTCCTGTCAAAGACTGCTTCATTTATGTCTTGATATCCTTAGTTCCTACCATGGTGCCTCCAAATGTAATAGGCACTAAAAATGTTTATAGATTGAATAGTTGATTGATTATAGGTCATCTGGTCAACTCTCTTCATTTTACAGAAAAAACTGAATCTCAAAAAGATTACAGATCTCCTCATTTCAAATGCAGCTCTTATTAGAGATACTACATCACTCTTGCCCAGCAGCATTATTACTGGGATTCATACTGGGAGTTCTCAATCATCATCATTTAAAATGTATCTAGTACCCTCCAAATATAAAGAACATTATAAGATGGGAGGAAATATAAGATTCCAGAGAAAAGATATTATTTATGGTTGTTGTTTTGTTTTAGAATCCCCCACATCGAGGGCGGAGCCAAGATGGCGGAGTGAAAAGGTGACTTTCTGCCTCTCCTCTGATCTTCTCTCAAATCAACAATAAAATAAGCCTCTGAACTGATCTTCACGTCAACGAACTCAGAAATATTTGGGCACGGCTCTCTGGATAACTTCATATCAGGTTAGTCGGACTCGGACAGAGAGATAAATAGACGACCCCTGTGTAGGCTGGAAGTGAGGGTGGGACTCAGCTCAGCTCATCGTGGCAGAAATCCCAATCTCCAAACTCCAAATTCCAAACACCTGGAGTTTATCTGAGGTACTCGGGACACTCTGCCCTGATTGGAGGCAGGTGTTCTGGCATACTTGCCTTGTTTAAGGAGTAATCCGGACTTAGTCCTAGCCCCCACCGGCCCAGCACCTTAAGTCAACTCGCCGAAGTGCCCCAGGGCAAAGATTTTTCAGCCGCCATTTTTTTCCCTACCTTAAAGAGATATCCACGCTGTCTAAAAAAAAAAAATGATGAAGAAGCAAAAGAGAGCTCTCAACATAGACAGCTTTTATCAAGGCAAAGAAACATTGACCCCAGATCCAGAGGTTCCTTTAGACAAAATTCCAGAGAAAATCAGCAAGGACCATCATTGGTCCCCGTTTCAAAAGGCCTTTCTGGAAGATTGCCTAAAGAACCTCAAAAGAGAGCTGGAGGATGAATGGGAAAATAAACTGAAATCAGTGCAAGAAGGATACAGTATCTTGCAAGAAGGATATGATGCCCTGCAAAAGAGATATGAAAAAGACACCAATTTATTTAAAAATAAAATTAGTGAAGTGGAAAAAGAGTGCAATGAACAAATTGGCCAGTTACAAAAGGAGCTTAAAAAGGTAACTGAAGAAAACAACACTTTAAAAATAAGAATTGAACAAATGCAAGTGAATGACTCACTAAGACTTGAAGAATCAGTCAAACAAAAATAAAAAAATGAAAAATTAGAAGAAAATATGAATTATCTCCTAGGAAAAACAACTGACTTGGAAAATAGATCTAGGAGAGACAATCTAACGATTATTGGACTTCCTGAAAGCCATGATGAAAAAAGGAATCTAAACACTATCTTCCAGGAAATCCTGAAAGAAAACTGCCCTGAGATTGTAGAATCAAAGGGCAAAATCACCATTGAAAGAATTCACCGATCACCTCCTGAAAGAGACCCCAAATTTAAGAATCCAAGGAATATCGTGGCTAAATTTCAGGACTATAGCACCAAGGAACAGGTTCTGCTAGCAGCTAGAAAGAAACAATTCAAATACCGAGGATCAATAATTAGAATCACACGGGATCTGTCAGCTTCCACACTGAAAGATTGAAGGGCTTGGAACCAGATATTCCAAAGGGCAAAGGAACTTGGATTACAGCCAAGAATAACCTATCCAGCTAGAATGAGCATTATCCTCCAGGGAAGAAGATGGTCATTCAATGATATAGGTGAATTTCACCTATTTCTAATGAAAAGACCGGATCTGAACCAAAAAATTCGACACCCAAACACAGAACTCAAGAGATGCATAAAAAGGTAAAAAGGAAAGGACTCTTGAGAACTTTATTTTTACTAGGGGGATACTTAAAGTTTGGGGGTATAATTAACTAGATATTACTTTGATAATATGAAAAAGAGAACTAGAGGGGAAAAGGTTGTCATACTGGGAAAAAGAGGGAAAAAGTGGTAAAATAAGATCTAAAAAAAAAGGAGGTAAAAACAAGGTAAAATCACTTGAAGAGGCAAAGAAAACCTAATATAATTGAGAGAAAGAGGGGAGGGAGATGAGCACTGTGTAAATCTTACTCTCATCAGGTTGGGCTCTAAAAGTGTATATCAGACATTTGATTTCACATAGAAACTTGTCTGTTGCTAGAGGGAAGTGGGAGGGAAAGGAGGAAAAGTAAGGGACAAACTAATAGAAGAGAAAATAGAAGAATCAGGGGAAATGAGTAAAAACAGGGGGAGGGAATCTAAAGGGTGGAGTATTGTTTGGGGGAGGGGGTCATCAAAAGCAAAGTACTGAGGAGGGGGGAAGGGAGAAAGGGGAAAAGAAAGGGGAGTATTGTTTGGGGGAGGGGTCATCAAAAGCAAAGTACTGAGGAGGGGGGAAGGGAGAAAGGGGAAAGGAAAGGGGAAAACATAACTTGGGTAAATAAGATGGCAGGAAATAAAGAATTAGTTATTCTAACTGTGAATGTGAATGGGATGAACTATCCCATAAAGCAGAAGCGGATATCAGACTGGATTAAAAACCAGAATCCCACAATATGTTGTCTACAAGAAACACATTTAAAACATAGTGACACATATAGGATGAAGGTAAACGGCTGGAGCAGAAAATATTATGCTTCAGGTGAACAAAAAAAAGCAGGGGTAGCAATCCTTATCTCAGATCAAGTAAAGGCCAAGATAGATCTAATCAAAAGAGATAAGGAAGGAAACTATATTTTATTAAAGGGTACCATAGATAATGTAGCAATATCTATACTAAATATATATGCACCAAGTGCAATAGCACACAAATTCCTAGGGGAGAAATTAAGAGAGATTCAAGAAGAAATAGACAGCCAAACGATACTAGTGGGGGATCTCAACCTTGCTCTCTCAGAAATAGATAAATCAAACTACAAAATAAACAAGAAAGAAACTAGGGAGATAAACCAATTGTTAGAAAAGTTAGGTATGATAGATCTATGGAGAAAGTTGAATGTAGACAGTAGAGAGTTTACTTTTTTCTCAGCAGTCCATGGAACCTATACAAAAATTGACCATGTATTAGGGCATAAAAACCTTAAAATCAAATGCAGAAAGGCAGAAATAGTAAATGCATCCTTTTCAGATCATGATGCAATAAAAGGCCAGGAGAAAATAAACCAAAAGGTAATTGGAAATTAAATAATCTAATCCTGAAGAATGAATGGGTGAAAGAGCAAATCATAGACACAATCAATAATTTCATCCAGGAGAATGACAATAAGGAGACAACATACCAAAATTTGTGGGATGCGGCCAAAGAGGTTATAAGGGGCAATTTTATATCTCTAGATGCTTACTTGCATAAAATAGAGAAAGAAAAAATCAACGAATTGGGCTTATTATTAAAAAAACTAGAAAAAGAACAAATTAAAAACCCTCAATTAAATACCAAATTGGAAATTCTAAAAGTAAAAGGAGAAATTAATAAAATTGAAAATAAGAAAACTATTGAGTTAATAAATAAAACTAAGAGTTGGTTCTATGAAAAAAACCAACAAAATAGATAAGCCTTTAGTTAATTTGATAAGAAAAAGGAAAGAGGAAAATCAAATTGTTAGTCTCAAGAATGATAAGGGAGAACTTTCCTCCAATGAAGAGGAAATTAGAGCAATAATTAGGAGTTACTTTGCCCAACTTTATGCCAGTAAGTTTGATAATTTAAATGAAATGGAGGAATATCTATCTACAAAAATGTAGATTGCTGAGGTTAACAGAAGAGGATATAAATTATTTAAATAGTCCCATATTAGAAAAAGAAATAGAACAAGCCATTAACCAACTCCCTAAGAAAAAGTCTCCAGGGCCAGATGGATTTACATGTGAATTCTACCAAACATTCAAAGAACAATTGATTCCAATACTACACAAACTATTTGAGAAATTAGGGACAGAAGGTATATTGCCAGAATCCTTCTATGAGACTGATATGGTGCTGATAGCTAAACCAGGTAGGGTGAAAACAGAGAAAGAAAACTATAGACCAATTTCCCTAATGAACATTGATGCAAAAATTTTAAATAAGATATTAGCAATGAGATTACAGAAAGTCATCCCCAGGATAGTACACTATGACCAAGTAGGATTTATACCAGGAATGCAGGGCTGGTTCAATATTAGGAAAACTATCAGCATAATTAATTATATTAATAACCAAATTAACAAAAACCATATGATTATCTCAATAGATGCAGAAAAAGCCTTTGATAAAATCCAACACCCTTTCCTATTAAAAACACTAGAGAGTATAGGAATAAATGGGCTTTTCCTTAAAATGAT
>JAJPUD010013355.1:0-30232 GCA_023553655.1 Myrmecobius fasciatus
TTTTTTTTTTTTTTTTGCCAATCTAAGGGTTGTAAGGTAGAACCTTAGATTTGCTTTAATTTGTATTTTCATATGCCTGAATATAGGCATTAATATTTTAATATATATTGTAATATATAATACATATTTAATAATAATTAATATAGGCCTTAAATTAAATTTTGCCTTTCCTTTACATTCATATTCTCTTCTGTTATTTGTCCATTTCTCCTTCCTTTATTTGCCAGCTTCCCATTTTACTTACTTGAAATATTCTTATTGGACTTGGCAGGCTCATGCCCTTGACTGTTCTCTTATGATCATATATTGCAGAGCTAGTGCTGATGCCATTGATAGAGGGAGTTTCCTCATAAGGAGTTCCATATAGCAATGAAATCAAAGATCCATCCAAACAAAAATGAGTAGAGTCAAAAATAGAGTAGTCCTTGTCCTTAAGAAACTCAATTTCTTTTAGGATACTGGTTTAGTATAGGATTGACCACTGATATAACCATGTTCTCTCTGTTAGTGGCTTTTCTTCCCTAGTTTCTAGTACCTTCAGACATGGGTCCCCTTCCCTTCCTTTAGTCTCAGGAGCAGCCATTGAGACTTTACATGATCCTTAGAGGCCACATATTTATATCACTTGATGAGAGAACTGAGGGGAGAAAAAACAAGGATTTTAGAAATGCCACTTTAAAACCTTTTTAATCTATTTGAATCTCAAATCTGCCTTTCTGAATGAAAGAGAAAAACTGGAACTTATCTCATTACTTATTAATGTTTGCTAAAAGCTCAGTACAATTTTATCCCAAATAAAGACTTTTCTAGCCACTGATTCCAGTACTCATGAGGCATATGTAGGGATTATTCAAGAAAATAGAGCTGCAATGGGATATTCTTTACTCACCTAGATATTTGTTTAATTTCCCTCTTTCCAGTCTAAAGTAAATGAAAATAAAATTTCTAAGTTTTAAGAAATGCTTTTGAGCTATTCTGAAATGTCACAAACTTAGAATTAACAATTTTTGGTCTTAAAAACTTTTAACAAATGATTTAATAAATTTGCTTTCTTATTAGATTTCCTAAGTGCTACTCATTATGATTTGTAGGCAGCTAGTTGGTATAGAATGCTGTACCAACATCTGCTGTTCAATATACATGTGGTCAAATGGGTATTTTTTGATATCTTGTATCCATTTTCTTTCATCATTATCATTGATATAAATTGTTCAAGATTAGGAGATAATGGTGTTTGACTTGGTTGTGTGAGTTGGGAATAGGAGTTGGTATCAAGAAAAAACTATTTCTTGCCTGAATCACGAATACATTCTGTGCAAGCCAGCATGTGTTCATGCTTGTTAAGTCATGCAGCAAAACTCTAAATATGCAGCAGGCTTTTCTGTGCTGGGAATCATTTGGTAGCCATCGTTATTGTTTCTTTTTTTTTTTTTTTGAACTGGTACCAGCCTGTATTTTATTCATAAGTGACATTCCATTAAATATGCATCTAAAACACATCAGAAGAATTTTTTTCTGCTTGCCATTCTTACTGATAAGTTATTGTTTCTTTTAAAAAATTCTGTATTTTTTTTTCAGACAGCAAAAACCTGCCTTCTTACCTTCCCATCCTATCTATCTTACTTCCTTCCCGACCAACTTGAGAACTAAAGAAAAACAAATCCTGTTACAAACATGTGTAATCCACCAAAACAAATTTCCACATTAGGTCTATCCAAAAAAATTTTTTGTCTCACTTTGCAATCTGAGACTTTAACCTCACTATCAGGAGGTGGGTAGCTAGTTTCATCATTAGTCTTCTTGATTCCTAGGTAGTCATTTTGCTGATAAAAATTCCTGATTCTATAAAAGTTTGCTTTTACCATATTTCCATCATTGTACAACTTCATTTGGTATTAGATCATGCAAGTTTTCCCAGATTTCTCTGAAATCAGCCCCTTCAGACAATAATATTTCATAACATTTATATACCACAACTTACTCATTCCTTCTCCAATTTATGAGTATTCTCCCAGATTCCTATTCTTTGCCACCTCAAAAAAGCTATAAATAGGAGCAGCTGGGTGGCTCAGTGGATAGAGCACCAGCCCTGAAGTCAGGAGGGCCTGAGTTCAAATCTGGTCTCAGACACGTAACAGCTGTGTGACCCTGGGCAAGTCACTTAACCCCAATTGCCTCAGCAAAAAAAAAAAAAAAAAGCTATAAATATTTTTGTACATCTTTGGAATTTGTTTTTACTTAGGATTAATTCCTCTCCTTAATCTCCCTGGCCTCTCAGATTTCCCCTTCTTTTAACCAGTTCAGATGAGAGTGAGGTTGAAGAGTCCATCCCCTCCTTATTTGTGTATATATACCTATATATCTATTTGTGCACTCTAATTTTTCAAGAAATTTTTTTTCTAACCTTCCTTTCCCTTCTCCCTCACCCCTTCTGCTTCCCTTTTCTTTCCTTTTTTCTTTTAAGATTATTAAGACATAGCAGGATTACTCTTGAGCCTTGTCTAATTATATTCTCCCTGTAACCACTAATGATGATAGGATCCACATGTATCATTTCCCTATATTAAGATATGAGCAGTTTATCCTTGTTTATTCAATTATCATTGTTTTATATTTATTGTTTTACATTTCTCTGAACCTCAAAGTTTCTATGTAACTTTAAAAATTTTTTTAAAATCAAACGCTTGAAAGTCCTTTATTTCACTAAAGATCTATTTTTTTTCCCTTGTAGGATTATACCCAGTTTTATGAGTTAAATTATTATTGACTAAAAGCCTATCTTTAGCTTTCTGGAACACCATATTTCAAGTTCTCTGCTCCTTTATAGTGATGACTACTAAATAGTGGGTGATTCTTACTCTGGATACTTGGTACTTGACTTCTTTCTAGATGCTTATAATCTTTTCTTTGATGTGGAAGTTCTGAATTTAGGCTATAATATTCTTGAGAAGATGAGATTTCTCTCTTCATTGCAGAGGTAGAATGTTATGGGTTTGAAATATTGCATATCCTATTCAACATGATCACTGTATTGGTTAGTTTTGTGAACTGCTTTCCCCCCTTCTTTTAGAGTCTTTATTATAAAGGATGACTGGATGGCTTAGAAAGTCCAGGGGAGAAGAAGGGATAAATTCAGAAAAGAATGTGATATAAAAACATAAAACAAAAACAAAAATATGATTTAAAAAAGAAGAGAATCTTCTTACCCAAAACAGACTTCTCCAGCTTATTGATTCCAGTAGGTGGGAAGATATACTTAAAAGACATATGTAGGAATTTCATAAGGAAAAAAAGTTATAATGGGATATCCATAAAGGAATCCCTACTTACTCTCTACCTTCTTGTCTTCTCATCCCATCTTCTCCTCTCCTCCCCCATCTTTAGAACTAAAGAACAAACCCTGTTACAAATATACATAGTCTATCAAAATAAATTTCCAAATTGTCTCTCTCAAAATAAAAAATTGGATATCATGTCACTATGTTGAAGAAGAGAGTGATAGAAGAAAAGAGATAGCAGGGCTAATGGCGTCCAAGCACATTGGCTAACTGTTGTGTTGTTGAATATTGATGTTTCACCCCCCCCCAAAAAAAAATACGGTAAGAAATCATCAGTAGCTCCATTTTAAGTGAATTAAATGAGTACAATTTTATTTAATAAAAAATTATTTTTCAACTTTTAGCACTATGATTCCAGTAAAAAAAACAAAACAAAACAGTGGAATGGATACAATCTGAAGCCATGTATGAAATCTGCACACAAAATAATATACAGTTCACCTTTTTCTCTAGTTGTGACGGGAAAAAAGATCTCTCCCCCCTCCCTTATCTATTGTTATTTAAAGGCAAGCTTATATGGTGGATAGAGAGCCAACATTGAGGGCAGGAAGACCTGGGGTCAGGTGCTGTCTGATACATCCTAGCTGTGTGACCCTGGAACAATCATTTAACCTCTCAGTGCTTTAGGAACTTTCTAAACAAATTGTAGAATGGGTGCTAAACCACACTGATTGAGGGAGTTTTCTCCCCTTGACGTCTTTATGCCATTGAAATCATAGGTCTAGTCCCTACTTTTACCCAGGGTTGTCATCTCAGTTCTACAGATGAGGCATTGTACTGCTTTTTAACAGTTTTTTCATTTGTAAAAATAATGATGCTAATGTAATATCATGACTTTGATTTCTGTATCCTGCTTACCTCATTGTGATGTTGCAAAATGACATGTAGTGATACAAGAGAAAATTCTTTGGAAATAAGATAATGTATGAATCCAAGGTGATAGTCTGCTAAGATATCTGCTAGATATTCCACAGAATTTCAGTAAGATAGATGATAGGAGAAAGTCATACGCACATGGCTTCTAATGTTGGTAGATTGTTACTTGAAATTATAATGTTAGATTGTGGGGTCAGTTAAATTTCACAAGAACAATGTAATAAATGGGTGATTTGCCAAACAGGAAAAGGGCAGGGATTTTACAGTGACCTTGTGGCTATGCTGTGTTAATATTGTTGTGAAGTTATATTTGTCAGTGTAACATTAGATTGGAAATGCTCATAAAGACATTACTGACAAATAGGCAGAAACAATCATCCACACTGCAAGAAGGAATAGTAATAAGGGCAGCTTTCTTTTTTTTTCTTATCAATTTAATAGAGTAATATTACCAATACCTGGCTTGCCTGTGCCTTCTGAACTTCCTTTTGCTCCTTTTGTGTTTTTAAAAAATGTTTCATTGGCACTTTTTTAATATCACTACTACTACTCTCCCATTCTTTCCTGGATTTTTCCATTCTTTCTTCCCAGAATAAAAATCTTTCTTTATTACAAATAAGTATATTCAAGCAAAACAAATCCATACATTGTCTATCTGAAAATAGACTTATCATTCTGTGCTTTTTGTCTTTCATCTTTTTGCCAAAAAATGGGATCATCTTCAGTCTCCTGAAGTCTTGATTGTTTATTGCATTGATAAGAGTTCTTTAGTCTTTCCAAGTTGTTTTCCTTTAATTGTTCTCCTGGTTCTGTTTGCTTCATTCGGTGTCATTTCTTATAACTCTTCCCAGATTATCTGAATTCATCACTTTGGTCAGTTTTTACTGTACAAGACATTCATTTGTAGAAGCATCATGGATAGAGAGCTGACTTTGAAGCCAAGAGAGCAGGGTTCAAGTCTTGTCTCTGGCACATGCTGGTTCTTTGTGATCACAGTTGGACATGTCCCTTAATTTCTATGGCAGTGTTGTCAAGCTCAAATAGAAAACCACCAAGCCACATATTAATTTTAAAAACCTCAAACTAACGTTATTAGTTTTATTGTTTTATTTTTATTTTGTTAAACATTTCCCATTTACATTTTTACTTGATTAGGATTACACTCTGCTTTAGGCAATTAAGACCATAAATTGCAGAAAAGATTCCAGCCTGCTTTGGTAGAAGGAGTTACCTCACTTGAGAGTTCCTGACACAAGTGAAATCACAAGTTCCTATCCTATCCCTATCACTTGTTCAGGCCATTTTCCCAATTGTTGAACACCCATTTTGTTTCCATTTTACTACAAGAGAAAAATGCTATTATAAATATTTTTGGGCATATGGATCCTTTTCCTCCTTTCATCTACCTGGGGTATATGCCTAGTATTAGTATCTCTGGGGAAAAAAGAATGTGCACAGTTAAGTGACTTTTTAGGGGTAGTCCCAAATTGCCTTCAGAATAACTGGACAAATTCTCAGCTTTACTTCTTTCAGAGATGGTGGCAGTTTAGTAAAATGGACCTAGGAATGTTGAGTAAAAAAGAAAAAGAGAGCAAAAGTACTCAAACATAATGGGACTATGTGAGAAGAAAGTGAATAACCAAGAACCATCTTTGTCTGAGGGCTGTCCAGCTAGGTCACATTTTAGACAAGTCAAACTTTGTAGACAGCGAGGGAAAGGCTATTGAAGTCATAGAAAATATTCTTTTTATTGGTTGTAAGAAAAAAAGGGATTTTTCATATTTTTAGTGTTTCAGGTTATGCCTTAAATTAGTATTCATGAAGAGAGCAGGTCTAAGATGAACAAAAGTAGACTGCAGATGATAGAAAGATAGGATGAAAGGGATTGGTGGGTGAAGCCCAACAACTGCATCATTTCATGGTTTCCCTCCACCCTCTGCTGCTTCTCTGACAGATGACCTTTACTCCTCAAATATCCCTCTGAGAACATGGATTCCAAATATTCCTAGTCCCTATTAGATGTTTGGTTCTACACAATGAATTGAGAATGGCATGTTCTTATACTTATCAACATCTTTTTGTTTCCCAGAACCCAGAGAGAAGCTCTTGTCACTGGTGTCCAGCACCTTGTGGTGGCAACTTAGTGACATGACAGAGAGACAGCGTCCAACCTCCAGAGCCAAGAACCATCTGTGGTGAAGTCATCCTCTAAGGTGAAAGATGGCTACAGTCTCAGGTCGCCAGGTACAAGCTCTGCAGAAAAACTCTAGCTGGAGTCAAAAAACTGCCCTTCGTGTGGGAGGAACTGACTCGG
This sequence comes from Myrmecobius fasciatus, assembly GCA_023553655.1. Lineage (NCBI taxonomy): Eukaryota > Metazoa > Chordata > Mammalia > Dasyuromorphia > Myrmecobiidae > Myrmecobius > Myrmecobius fasciatus. The sequence continues at coordinate 6,529 of JAJPUD010013355.1, forward strand.
AAACCTTCCGTCAGCACTTCAGGCAGTTCTGCTACCAAGAGGTGGCTGGGCCCCATGAAGCTTTTAGTACGCTTTGGGAACTTTGTTGTAGGTGGCTAAGGCCCAAGACAAACTCAAAAGAACAAATCTTAGAAATGCTGGTCTTGGAGCAGTTCCTAACCATTCTACCTGGGGAGATCCAGGTCCAGGTGAGGGAGCATCATCCAGAAAATGGTGAGGAGGCTGTGGCGCTCGTTGAGGACTTGCAGAAAGAAACTGAGAGGCCAGAACAACAGGTAAGAGAAGTATGCTATAACAGTAGGAAGAAGCTACAGTGAGGCTATCAGAGTGTCAGCTGGCATAGGAGACAAAGGATCCACGTTACCTTTCTAAGATTTTTTTTAGTCTATCTTGTGTGATATGTCTATTGCCATCACTACTACTTTTACTGTTAACAGCTTTCATTTATAAAGTACTTACTCACACTGGAGATTTGTAGGCATTATCATTCCCATTTTCCAAATGTGGAAGCTGAGACTTAAAGGAGTGACTTGTCCAGAGTCACCCCATTTGTAAATGTGGAGTTGTAATCGTGGGTTTCTAATTCCAAGTTCCATACTTTTCTCTCCATACTACAGGGAAAAAATTTCCCCCCTTTTTATCCCATCAGCCAGGTAACTCATTCATTGTGTAATTGAGCTCCTACTTTAGGCAAAATACTTGTGCAAGAAAGAGACATGGTCCTTTTCATCAAGGAGCTGACAGATCATATGCTTTACACGTTGTAACATTGACATAGAAGAACCTACCAAACTGAGCCTTCTCCAACTTCCTTAGGATCATAGCTGAAGGGACCTTGGCCATCATCAAGTCCAATCCCTTCATTCTGCAGATGAGAACACTGAGACTTTCCCAAAGTCATAAGTGCCAAGATCAGGATTCATACCTGGTTCTTTCCATTATATGTACTGAGCTGGCTTCCCTTGAGTGAAGAAAGCCTTCAAGATACAGGTACTGAGATGACAAGTGTTGCTGGAGTTTAGATGGCTATGATAGCTAGGGCTTGCTTGAATAAGGATCTGAGGTCTGTAAAGGATGAAGGTTAATGGCAGAGAATAGGACGGTGTAATTATTCCACCTTGGATAGAGGTGGGAAATGTTAAGATGAATGTGTCTGAAATGGAAGTATCTCTGCAAAAGAATTTAAATGTTATTAGGTTGGTGGAAGAAAAGAAACAGGGATAAAGATGAAATGTGCATGGGATTATATATTATTCATTGAGGAAGTTCAAGTCTTGTGGACTGCCCTGGGAAATGATGAATTCACCCTTGATAGAGGTCTTCAGCAAAAGACCTGGTCTGGTGATAGTCTGTGGGTGATTCCTGTTCACCTTCAGGTTGGATCAGGTGATTGTTGAGATCCAAGATTCTGTGAATACTCAGCATATTATGATGAAAGCTGTGTTAGGATAGTGCCATAGTTTTTTTATGACAATCCTTTTCCTAAGAGCATTTTAAGTTTCTCAAAATAGAAAATACTTTCTCATTTTTAAAGGTATCAACCTTTGACTTCTGTAAACTTCCTGTCAAAGCAGAAGCGCAATAGCTAAAGGAATAATATTTTAGTTACTGTTTCTGCAATTAGTTTTCATACCTGTCTGGGGGTTTTAGATTCAGCTTTTCCTGGAATAATGTCCAATTTTGGACTATATGGTAATCGTATATAGGGCTATTCCCAGTTTCCAGTCAGTGTGCAAAATCCAGAAGTCCTTGTGGAGAAGATAGTGGCTCTGGGAACAGCACAGGAGTCCATGAGCTACCAGCTAAAGCAAGAGGAGAACCAGCAAGAAAAAGATCCTTCAAAAGATGTCTCATGGAGCTCTCATCAGGGACTTCGGGAACAGGCAGATTATGAACAGGAGCTTCCAGTCAGACCAGACACAAGTAAGGAGCAGTGATTGGTGGGGTGGATGGAAAGAAACACATGAGGCTCTCTAGTACATCTATGAAGGGCCAGATGAAGTACCGCATATTATGGGGTTCTTGTTTTAAAGATCTTTAGGAAAGAGATTTTCAGGATGATTTAATTGATATAATAAATTATAGTCAAAAAGTGCTTTTTGTCTGAATGCGGTTAGAACCTAACAATTTTTTTTTACCTCCAATATCCTTTCCTTCACAGTGTTTTTCTAGTTCCTTTTCTCTCTACTCAGAGGTCCTTTCCTCCTCCCCCTCCCCCCCCAGGGCTTTTGTCTGTTTTCCAGATGTAATGATCAAAAATCATAGGTAGAAGTTTCTTTTTCAGTAAGGTTGGTTGACTGGAATAAATCTGCCAGTCTTAGAATTGCATTTTGATTCTGGACATAAACCTATCTAGAGGGTTTGTGAATTAGCAAACTTTGTGTGGCTAAAAATAATGAGTGGTTTCTTTATTTCATTCTTTTCTTGTTGATATTTAAAAGCAAAGCAAAATTTGTCTCCTATTTTTGTTTTCTAATCCTAGGGAGATTTTTTTTTAATGTTTTTTTCTGCTCTGCCTTGTGATGCACCTATCCTCAGCAAGGACAGCAGTTGAATCAATCAGAATTCAGTTCAATTTCACAAACATTTGTTAACTGGCCATGTATGCAGGACATATAATCATAGCTCAGTGTAGTCATGGGAGAGAAAGAAAATTCAAATAAATCATTTCTTACTCTCATGAAATTTGTAGTCAGGTAATAGTATTATCTGGTAGAGATTATAGTGCTTCAGTCCCCAGATTTTAATCCAGACTTCTAAATGACTCATGATAGTGTTCCCCTCAAATTAATAATAATTGGTGATTAACCACAAGTGTGGGGTTCCTGAAGGAGTTTGGAAAAGAGCACCGATTTCTTTAGTTTCAGAGGATAAAGTAATGAGATCCAAAAGGCTGTTCTTGGGACTGTGGGAGGATCTCATTGAATTAGTAAATTAGTTCAGAGATGTTCATAGAGAAAGTCAAGAGAAGGTTTAAAAGCTCTATACCTCTGATGACTTCTTTTTCTTCCTTTAGCCAGGCTGGCTCCCCACGTTTCTGCCTTTCCCCGGGAGGGAAGGAAGAGAAACCAGAAGATGGAAGCTGTAATCCTTACAACTGACTTTCAGGTGAGCTGCTGTTCTGTTCTTTTCTGAGATTACAAGGTTTCATCCTGGGATTTTTTTTCATAGTCTAGAGTTCATTTCTTTCTGTTCTCAGACCCCTTTCCTTGCCAAGTAAATCAGGAAGACTTTAAAAGAGCATATTTGGCTTCCTGCAGGCATCCCTCTTATTATTTGAATATATTTATCTCTTGTTTTTGCCCCTTTTTCCACTCCACCCATACCTCACTTGTAACTACAGAGGCTCCTCACCTCAGCTCTCTTCTTGTGTCCTGATCTGATCATTGTGCTCCTGTCTCTGCCCCTCAACCTAGGATAGAGCGATGCTATTTTCTCGGTAGCAGCAGGTACCGGTGTTGTTACAGGAACCAGTCACATGTGGGGATGTGACCATGTCCTTCTCCCAGGAAGAGTGGAGGTGTTTGAATTCTGCTCAGAGGGTCCTCTACAGGGGTATCATGCAGGAGAATTACAGAAATGTGGACTCATTGGGTAAGGCTTCATTTCTCCTGTAGACTTAGAGACAGTTTGCTTACTAACTCAGTTTCCCAAACCCCAGAACCTTCCAGAGACATAGGCTTCATTGCCTCTTGTGACAGAGGAACTCTTCCCTTCTCAGGATAATTTCTACCCTACTTTCATGAACTTTTGGAGGGACTGAATCATGATTTCTTTCTGGGTCCTTTCCCATCTCATCCACTTTGGAAAAGAATCCCTCTAACAGATTGCTCTGATTTCAGTGGTGACCCAAATTGGCCACTTTTTTACTATTTCTAAATCATCGTGTTTTGCCATCTCTTTCTGGGATGGCAGCCATCTCATATAGCCCCAAGAAACTCTTTGTTTCTGGGAAATTCTAACATTTACCTAAATTTGGGTATTCTTTGTGGTCAGTATAAACTATGATTTTCCCTTTCTGCTTTTCAATGTTTAGGACTTTCCAAACCTCTTCTGATCTCTGAGGTGGAGCATGGAAAAGATATATGTCTTCTAGATCTTCAGGGTTCCAAGAAGACAGAAATCCTAAGTAGCTCCCATACAAATGAAGACCTAGTACAAACTGATAAGAGACAAGTAAAGAGGGAAGGAAAAAACTGGGGAGACCAGAGGCAACAGCAGGACTTGGAGGATGAGAAAATCACAGGTGTGCACTCTTGATTAGAGGAAACAAAGACTTTCCTTTTAATTCACAATGAATCTCAGATTTATGAAAAACTGACCCATCTATAAAATGGCCAGGAAGATAGGGTGGTAGTTGATCAAATAAGAGCTGTCCTGTTTCAAGAATGGGCTTCCTTCCTTCCCCCCCCCCACTTATAAAATTTTATGTTCCCTTTGTCATCTTGGGTATGATGTTGGGATTTAATAGAATGTTGTAAAGTCCTAATACAATACCATTATGTATGTTTTCATTGTTCTTATCAGGCCCTCTATTGATTCAGGTAGTATCCCTTTCATACCTTTCTAAGAGTTGAGTTGCTCTGGCCAACCTTTTGTTGATGAAACTTTCTGAATTTAGACTGGTACTACAATTCCAGTTTGTTGCTGAACTTTTAATTGAAACTTTTTTAAAAATTGTATTTTTAGACAATTGATAATTTTTTTAAAATAGCATTATCAATTCTAAATGACTTCCTGCAAACCTTCCTTTCCCACGCTCTATTGCCCCTAAACTGACAATAGAGTAACTCTAAAAATGATCTTTAAATTTCCCATATTTTTAGCTCCAGGTTAAACAAAAATTTCTTTTTATTTAGGATATGTAAATGTAAAGAAATCCCTTATAATGCACAGATTTCCTCAAGGCAAAGGACTATACTTAAATGTTGTATTTCCTAGGATAGGGTTTTGATTGTGGAGAGGAACTCCTGGTATAAAAATTCCCCTCATGAATGCAGTGACAGTTTTATGTAATTTATAGATCTAGAGAGTTTTTGTGGCATTGAGGATTATGTAATTTGTTATCATCACATAGCTAGTTTGTGTTAAGTCAGAACATGAACTTAGATTTTTCTTATTCCAAGGCTAGCCACTATACCACACTGTCTCCTAATACCTGGAAAGGCATCATTGCATAAATTCAGTTTAGGATTTAATTTTTGTTTTGGGCCAGTTCTGCTCATGTTATCTTTCCTGGCCATAGCCATAGCATCGCTTCTCTTCCTGTACCTGTCCAGGCTCTACATATATCTTTACTTCTTTGTGTTTAGCTTGAAGATATTAAAGTGTGTCTCTGTAAACAAAATGGTATTAATATGAATAGTGGTATGATGTTAGTGCCTCTATAAAAGCAATAAAATAGATTTATATTTATTTTTGTGGCATCACCAGAACAAAAATGGGCTTTTTGACATTTCCTGATCTTGTACATATGGCCAACTTCTTTCTCCTTCAATCAGCCTAGAACTCTAGATTTGAGAATGGGATTAGAGAAACAAATTGAGTATAGCCTTGCCCTCTAGATCATTAAAGTTAGACTGGAATCAGATTAGATGTTTGAGAAAAACCCTAGATTAGCTCTTCTGGACAAATCCTAGAAAAACTCAAATCATTTAAGGGGTTCTGGGCTTAATCTATAGTTCAAAGATATTGTAAAGAATGGCTTAAATCTAACTTGTGCTAAGTGGCATTCTCTAGTATTATCAAAATAAGTAAGGTTTGGAGTATTTTGATTTTGAAATGTTAATTCATCAGTTTTATATACACAGGATAACCACAGAATTATAGACAGGAGTTAGACTAGATTAGATGCTGCAGAGTACAGCAAGAATGCCTAGCCTCTCTTTATCTTTTGAGTTCATCAGAATCCACTTATTTGTGTTATTTTGATTCTTTCCAATCTACTTTTATTTTTACTTTGGAACTAACATTTTTTTTGTTGAATAAATGAATAAATTAAAAGGCATTTTTTAAGCCTTACCACATGCCAAGCAAGCACTATGTTAAACGCTGGTTACAGATACAAAAGCAGATATAGTCTCTTCTGGGGCAGCTAGGTGGTGCAGTGGATGGAGCACCAGCCCTGAAGTCAGGAAGACCTGAGTTCAAATTTGGCCTCAGACACTTAACACGTCCTAGCTATGTGACCTTGGGCAAGTCACTTAACCCCAATTGCCTCAGCAAAAAAGCAAAAAACAAAAACAAAATATAGTTTCTGCCCTCAAAGATCAAAGGGTAGATATTCCTTCTTTGCCTTCTGTCCCCATGCCTGAAGTTCTTACAGAGGGTGATATCTTTTTCTGGTCAGGGTAGAAGAAATGGCGAGTTTGAAAAACAGGCCACAGGGGTCTGGAGACCCAGGAAGGTTATCAGAGACTGATAAAATGGGTTTTTAGAAGCCTAGCCAGAAAATTGAGAACCTTGGATTCCAAAACCTCTTAAATCAATCTAGAAAAAATTTCTTACATTCATAATGGTGGCAAGAAAGACTGATTTGGACTACATACCTTGAGGTCTGTTCCAAATTTGAGACTGTGATCCTAGGAATCTCTTTGCTGGCGTCATTTCAGTGTCTGATCTTGATTCTACTTTTATTTATTTAATTTTTTCCCCCCAGTTCCATTCAAAACAAGTTTTCTTGTTTTTACATTTGTTTTTAAGATTTTTGAGTTCTGGGTTCTCTTCCTTATCCCCACCCATAATTAAGAAACTGCATGTGAAATTATCAAAACATTTCCATAAAAGTCAAGTTGTGAAATATAACATGCAATCTCCCACTCTAATGAAAATAAAAACCCTCCAGAAAAATTAAATTAAAAAGAAAGAGACAGAAAGAGAGAATGCTTTAGTCTGTATTCAGACAAAATCATTTCCTTCTCTGGGTATGGATAGGATTTTTCATCATAAGTCCTTCAGAATAATTGTGGATGATTATACTACTAAGAATAGCAAAGTCATGTATAGCTGGTCATCCCAGAACATTGCTATTACTTAGTTACACATTAGAGGACTGTTCATAGAGGACTTTCCAGGTATTTTTTTTTTTTTTTCCTGAGAGCATCAAGCTCAACAATTCCCAGAGAACTGTAATATTCCATCAAAAACATATACCACAGTTTACTGATCCATTCCCCAATTGATGGGCATCCCCTCAATTTCCAATTTTTTTTGTCTTGAGAAGAGAACTGCTATGAATATTTTTTGTACAGAGAAGTCATCTTTTTGTTTTATTTTATTTTTTTCTGAATCTTTTTTGGTATTCATGCCTAGTAATGGTGTTATTAGGTCAAAGGATGTACATGAATTTACAGCCCTTTAGGCAAAGACCTGATTTTACTTTGTACAAATTTTGTTACTCATCTCATCTTTATACCAGTGCTAGCTTTGGATTTCTGTGGGTATTGGATTTATAAATCTTTACTTTTTTCTAATCTTACCATGACAGAAATGACCTCCAAAGTAAAACTAAGGTGTCTCTTTCTAATCCCAAGAGCTATATTTGCTCAGTACTGATTTTTTCTCCTATATTACTTCATTAGAACTAAGGAAAGGTTTTTTATTCAGGTACCCATGCTAAGGAACTTTCTCTTTTCAGAGGTTAGGCTAGTTACAAAGAGGGTCTACCCTTAGCTTTGTGCTTTGGCCTTTATCACCAAGTATCAGCCTGATACTTGATATAGAAGAATTTTCTCCTCTCTTTGGCTTTACTTTTGTGCAAAATAACTTGCTTGTCAGTGTCTATCAAGAGATGTAGTATAAAAGAAAAAAGATTCTGGTCATGATCATTTTTCTATAAATACAAGTTGAAATCACTAAAAAAAAGAAAAAAAAAGAAACTAGAAATCTCAGATATTTAATGTACTTAAATGTAAGATCTTTAATGGGGAAGTAAAACATTCAATTTTTATTAATATAAAGACTGGCTTCTTACAGGTTGTATTTCTGAATTGATCTGCTAGTAATTTAGTAATAATTATTTTTTTTTGGCTTCCTTTCTTTCTGTCACTGTCAACTAATTTCTGTTCTTTCAGGTTTAGAAGTCAAGAATGAGATTAAAAAGGAGGATCTAAAATGGGAATATTCAGAAAAAGAACAGCTGAGCAGAACAATACCAGGAAGATTTAATCGACAAATTTTCCAATATCCTGTTCTGAAAGAAGCCTGTGAGACTGTGAGCAAGTTAAGAAAACAACTTATAAATTTTCCACGAGAGAGACAAAGCAAACCAGATTTACAAGAGAGAGATTTAATGAAAAAACTAGATCAGCAGAAACTGTGTGTTGGAGAAAAACATTATAAACAACTTGCATGTGGAAACAACTTTTCTCAGAATTCCCACAAATCAACCCCTGAATTAGAAAAGACTACTAGATGTCATGAGTGTGGAAAAAGTTTTAGTCGTGGTTCTTATCTTGTTAGGCATCAGAGAATTCACACAGGTGAGAAACCCCACAAATGCAACGAATGTGGGAAAAGTTTCAGTGAGCGTTCCAACCTCACTGCCCACCTGAGGACCCATACTGGAGAGAGGCCCTACAAATGTGGCGAGTGTGGGAAAAGCTTCAATCAGAGCTCAAGCCTCATTGTCCATCAGAGAACCCACACAGGAGAAAAGCCATATCAGTGTAATGAGTGTGGGAAAAGGTTCAACAATAGCTCCCAGTTTAGTGCTCATCGGCGAGCTCACACAGGGGAGAGTCCATATAAGTGTAGGGAATGTGGGAAAAGCTTCAATAATAGTTCCCATTTCAATGCCCATCAGAGAACACATACTGGTGAGAAGCCTTATGAATGTCCTCAGTGTGGGAAAAGCTTCAGTAAGAGTTCTGCCCTTACTAGACACCAGGGAGTTCATATAAGAGAGAAGTTTTTGATACAGTCAAGGCTTAATGTACTTGAGAGAAGCACATCATAAATATTTGATGCTTGGAGGAAAGGATGATAGAAAATTCTTAAATCACAGCTGGCTAACAGGTACTTGTTAAACTTTTCTATACACTCCCACTAAGTCTGATCCATATCCTAAAACTATCTCTAGTTGGCTTTGTACAGTTCAGGAATAGAACCAAGAAACCTGGGACAGACAGCTCAGTTCTGACTAAAAAATGCTCTATTGTTACATAGTTTCTTAGTAAGGCAAAGGAATATGATCCATGAATTCATTGGCATAGTCCTTTCCTTCTGTGATTCCACGTGCACTTAAAAAGATGTGTAGACTGACCAGTGGAGGGGAAACGTGTTTCAAGGTCAGTCTTCTTGGCAGGAATTTTTTTGGTTGTTTTAGAACTATGATTCCATCAGTGTATGCAACCCTTAAGGTGTAAACTCCTACCAGTACAGAATAAGCAAGTTATGTTTAACTTTAGAGTCTTAGAAATTGCTTGGATCCCTGAAAGGTTGTGATTTGCCCATGGCCCTCCAACTATCTGTGACTTAACCCAGGTCTTCCTGACTCCAAGGCCAAGATATGTGGGATCACATATCTTTTAGGTAGGATAGTTAATAATATAGCATATTTCCTCCTCCTGATTTGAATAAGCATTTAGAATTAAGCCATAGGTAACCAATAATTTCAGTTTCAGGTTCCTAAGGATCATTGACACAATGATCTACTGAGTAAAAAGGGAGATGTTCATAACTGCTTAGAAGAAATAGTAAAATGTCATCAATAAAATGGGATGGAGTAGGGTCAAACCCATATAGGATGACTTGATCTTAGAATATATGTAATATTTGGGTTTGCCTTTTTAAAAACTGAAGTGAAATAAAATGTAGTGATCCTTTATTTTGTCCCAATTCTTGCCTTTTAAGTTAAGTGGCTGCTAGGAATTGGCTTGCCTTTCCTTCAACAAATGTTTTGTAAACATTATTGTTTCTGATGAAAATAAAAGTCTCTCCCAATTCCTTTTGTATTTTGTGTCCATTTTAAAATCTCTTATCAATACAAAGTGCATAGAAGGGAATCAGTACAGAATACATAGAACAGACTTCTCATAAAGGTCAAGTTCTGTGCAATAGATCATGCAAGGTAAAATGTTCAAGTGAAATGAGTCAGTCATTGTCACTAAAGTAAATAGGAATCAAGTTATGGGAATGTAATGGACATGGAAGAGGGAATGGTTTTAAAGAAACTTTGGGAGACCTGTACATTCTGATGCTAAATGATGCGAATATATATAATGATCATAGTATGGTAAAAGCAAACACCTTGGAAAGAATTAGCAACTCTTAGTTTAATGACCAACCACAATTCTGGAGGACTAATGATGAAACATGCTACCTCCCTCCTGATAATGAGGAGATAAATATTTGTAGAAGCCTGAATCATCATTGTTGAGAGCTACATCCATCAGAATTGATCATTGCATAATCTTGTTGTTGCCATGTATAGTGATATCAAGGAAAATTATCTTGAAACAAAAGACCCTAAGGTTTTAGTTCATGGATCGAGTTTTTTAATTGTTTTTTTTTTCCCTATTAAATTCAAATGTCTGAACTATTGATATCAATAATGACGGAACCAACAATTTACCTGGGACTTCTAGAAGAAAGACTGTTGATACTTGTTGCTCTTCTGAACTCTCCATGAATGGCAGGAAGCTGGAAAACTAGCCTCAATGAAGAAGGAAAAAGGATTAGGGTGACAAACCACACCTTTCTGTAGTAAAAAAGAGATTAAGTGACAATTTATGTTCTTGACTTATCTCCAAATCTTTATTACTGGATGAGAACCCCAAATCCACCAAGAAAATCATCAATATTTAATCCTGCTGCTACTGAAAATGCTAAGCTTGATTCATCTTCTCCCAATTAGACATTCACTATTCACACCCTACTTAGTAATTGCAATAGGATATAGGCAGCAACTACATGTACACTAATTATCATCTCATTATTTACTAAATACTAGTAAGTTCTAAATTATCTTGTGCCAAGCAAGGTTCCACTCAACTACCAGGGTATAAAATTAAATGGAGCCGAGTTATGTAGCAGAAGAATCTGAAGAGTTTAAAAAAAAAAAAAAAAGTCATTACTTCCTGGGATCCTGGTTTCTATCATCATAGGAGGGGAAAAGGGACTTACTCCAACTGGACCCTAGGAATCAAATTCAATTTTTAGAATTCTATTCAATTAAGCACCTACTATTTGCCAGGCACTGTGCTAAGCACTAAGGGTGCAAAAAGAGGCAAAAGACAGTCCTTACTTTCAAAGAGTTTATTCTGTAATGGAAGAGACAACATGGAAATAAATATTTATAAATAAAGCTATATACAGGATAAATGGAAACAACGGGAATGGCTCTGGGATTAGGAGGTTTTGGGAAAGGCTTCCTATAAGAGTGGGATTTTAGTTAGGATTTAAAAAGGATCCCTTCTGAGTAGAACTTCATTCTGGTTATAGAGAAAGCCAGCAGCAGTAGATGAGTCCACTCTAGTCTCATCCCCATGCATTCATGAAAAAAGAAAAATAATATAATACCACCTTTTACTCAAATTTCCCGTCCTTATCAATCAAGTAAAAAGTTAATAGCATTTCTCTACCTCTTGTTAAAGCCGGGCACAAGAAATAGAGGAATGGAGGAGGACATATTGAGATCAGGGGAGATTGGTCAATTGAAAAATAATCATTTCCTTTTGAAAAGGAAAAGGGTTGGGAGACAGATGAACTGTAAGATTCTTTCCTTACCTCAAACTCCGGTGTTTTAGAGTCTCTTTTTTACAGATAAAAAAGTTGATTTATATATTGGGTAATGTGATCAGGATCACACAGCTACTAAATAATGATAGGACTTCAGTGTCTGCTGATGCCAAGACCAAGTGCTTTTTTTTTTCCACTGCACTAAGCTCCATAAAGGTTGGGGATGGGGGATAGAGGTGGGTGGGAGAGGACAGTGAGATTAGAGTTCTAACTTTGTTTTCCCAGGTTCATGCCCGAAGGTCCCTCCTCATAGTTCCTTATACTGAGAGGTCCCTTCCAGAGCTGATTTTATATTATACTTATGGGGCAGTATAGGGCAAAGAAGAAATAGTTCTAACTTGCCAGGCTCCAGAAAGACCGTCTGGGGGAGGAAGCAGGGTACACTGTGGAAGGGACACTGACCTCAGAAGACTTTGCCACTTGATCTTGTCCAAAGATAACCATTTCAGGCCTCAGTTTTTATATTTGTAACACGGGTGTTCCATGTGTGTAACACGGGAGGGGTGTTGTTCTATGTGTAACACGGGAGGGGGTGCTCTATGTGTAATACGGGAGGGGGTGTTCTATGTATGTAACACGGGAGGGGGTGTTGTTCTATATGTGTAGCATGGGAGGAGTGTTGTTCTATGTGTAACACGAGAAGGGGTGTTCTATGTATGTAACACGGGAAGGGGTGTTGTGCTATATGTGTAGCACGGGAGGGGGTGCTCTATGTGTAATACGGGAGGGGGTCGTTCTATATGTGTAACGCGGGTGGGGTTCTACTCTGCTAGGGTCCTTCCAACTCTGGATCCATTATCTGGATTAGCGTATTTACACATCTGCTAAAGTAGAAGTTGGAAGGTTCTTGGGCAGTGGAACTCGGTGAGTGTCTCAGATCACTGAGACACATACTTCTTTCCCACCCTCTCCAGATCTGGGGAGTTTACTTGACTTGGGCTCCACAGAAAGCAGGTGACGATTTACTAGTCCCGCCCCGCTCGGATGCTCGCTCCTTTCAGCCCCACCCTAGGACTGAACACTTGGTTAGAATTCAAAACGGGAAGCTGACCCTCCGCTTGGCAAGCTGGAACTCCGAGAGCGCATGCGTTAAGACCCAGCCTAGGCTGAGTAAGGGAAGCGTTGCTTCTGCCCCTCCCCACTCTGTCCTATATACAGACACTAAACATCCAATGAGTGAGGAGGATTCTTGACCTATCAACGATCTCACAGATCCCCGTTGCCCCGCCCGTCACTGTGGCAGCGCCTTGTGTCTAGCGCCCCCTCTCTATGCTGTGAGGAATGCTAGGAGTGAGTGCTTAGGGAGGAGGATGCTCTCAGCTCATTTAGCATTTCCAAACACACCGTGCCCCCCTCCTGGCACTGTGTGCCACAGGGTGTGAAAGAGGGAACGGCCTACTTTTTGGAGTCAAGAGATGGATTGTGAAAGGAAGGACCACAGGGATGGTGGAAAGGAAGGGAAGAGAAGAATAGGTTTGGGAAGACAAGGGCTGGCTGCCACATCTCTGCCGATCTCTGGGGGTCCTTCCGGTGCTCTGAAGCCCGAGCAAGGGTATGTCTCCCTAAGGATGTCCCTGGGATTGGGCACCTGGGGTATTGTCCCAGCGGTCCCTTGCTAGTTCCATCTCTGGGCCATCTCTTTGTTCCAAGCCTTCTTGTTGAGGTTGGGCAGGGGGGACCTCACAAATTTGGGGATCCCAGACCGGTGTGGGGAGGTGTCTCAAAAGAATTTGCAGTTTTAATCCATCTCTTAGTCAAGGGACAAAGTTTTATTGCAATAGTAATTATAATGCCATTACAAAAATCAAGCTGGACTTGTAAGGGAAGCAAGAAGAGACTTATCCAGCTTCTACCATAGATATGCTAATTCTATGGCTCAAGATAAGGGCTAGGGAGGAGTGGTTTTGGTTGACCAGATTAATAAGGACAAGATTACCAGTCAGTAATGAATTGAGGAGTGGTTTTATGCACTGTTGTCTCTAGAGTTTGATCTATGGGAGCTTCTTGAGGCCAAAAGCTACCTAAGGAGTGGTCAGAATCAGATTCGGTGTTGGTGTCGGAATTTCCTGAGGTAAAAAATCACTGACTTATTGCCAGAACAGAAGCACCCCTAAAATCAGGGGACCTCAAAATCATATTACATCGTTCTTATCTGGAAATATTTTTTCTAAGCATCTGGAAGCTCTTTCTTTGTCCACTACCATGTTCTCTTGACTCCATCACTCTAGAACCCAAATCTGACATCTGGGACCCTCTCCTTGAGACCCTCAGTTAGAATGAATGGTCAGGGACCCTCTTGGCAGCACAGCCTATTCTGCGCTTGAAGAACTTACTTTCACATTTTTCTTCATCTGTCAAAAGTGTGTAAAAAGTATTGAGAGAAGGTGATCATATAACTGGGAAGCCTCTTTTCAGTTTCCCTATAAAAGTCTTATCAATAGACTTTATTAAAGATAGTAAAGAATTGATTCATATTTATAAGAACAAGAACCATTCTCTAATAGGTAAAAACCGTCAAAGGATAGGTACAACTAATTCTCAAAGCAAGCTATCATCAACCATATAAAAGTATTCAAAATTAATAATAAAAATGCAAATTAACACAACTTGAGGTTCTACCTCACACCCATTAGATTGGCAAAAAGGGCAAAAAAGGAAAATAGCGATTGTTGGAGGGTCTTTGGGAGGACAAGAACATTGATATGCTGATAGTGGAACTGTGAAATGGCCCAATTATTGAAGAAAGCAATTTGAAACTATAACCCCCCCCAAATCATGAAACTGTACTTTCCAGTTGATCCCACAAAACCACATTAAACTCATGTTCCAAATTGATCAGTCAGAGAAAGAAAGGCTCCAAATGCACAAAATAAATTTATTATAATTTTTTTTTTGTTTTAGCAAAGAACCAGAAATAAAGAAGGTACCTACCAATTAGGGAATGACAATAAATTATAACATTTGAATGTAAATGCATCATAAGAATTAGTGAAAAGGATAGATTTAGAGAAAACTTATATGAATTAATAGTGAAGTAAGCAGAACTAGGAGAATAATTTTTGTATTGTCTACAACATTGTAATAGAATACTACTTTAAAGATTTCAAAACTGTCATGAATACTGTAATCACTACTTGAGATGGCTAATGAAGAAGTATGATTCTCACCTCTTTGCAGAAAGTTAATATATGAAAAGAAATATATGTAGAAAGTAAATATATAATAGGTACAGACTAAGACATATTTTGAGACATGGCCATTATAGTATAAGTTATTTTATTTGACCACACTTATTTGCTAAAATAATGGGCTTTTGGGGCAGCTAGGTGGCGCAGTGGATAGAGCACCAGCCCTGAAGTCAGGAAGACCTGAGTTCAAATCTGGTCTCAGGCACTTCCTAGCTGTGTGACCCTGGGCAAGTCACTTAACCTCAATTGCCTCAGCAAAAAGCAAATAAAATAAAATAAAATAAAATAATGGGCTTTTATTAGGGCAGGGTAGAGTGTTGCAAGGACAGAATGGAAGGAAGTAAAGGTAATGTTGGAGCATATGTTCTGGGGTTCATCCACTCAACTTTCATTCACAGTGGCAAGTCAGATTCACAAAAAGCCCCTGCTATGCTTCCAATCAGGGTACTAGAGACTATTGCTTTTCCCTTTTTTTTTTTTTTTTTTTTTTGCTGAGGTAATCAGGGTTAAGTGACTTGCCCAGAGTCACACAGCTAGGAAGTGTCTGAGACCAGATTTGAACTCAGGTCTTCCTGAGTGCTCTATCCACTGCACAAACTAGGTGCCCCTCCCTTATTGCTTTTAAGAATTTCCCTATGCTACAAAAGTTGTGAATTTTGATGAATACATTTCTAGTGGTTTTAAGCCTGGAACTCCTCTCTGATGAAAGCCTATGGATGTACTTTAATTTTTGTGGGCAAAATTTCTGGTCTATTTTATTGTAAGATTATTGTAATACATCTGGAATTTTTGTTTATTCATATTTTAATGATTCTCAGAAATGTCTACATTGTAGACCCAAGTACTCTAGCTCTGTTGCTCTGATTTGGAAGGGTTTTAAATTTAGTTGTATAGTTTTGCAAATCTGTTTTCTTCTTTTATCTCTGCATTGTCTTCTATGTAGACTGTTCTTCAGGGTTTTATTAAGATTTTCTGTTGTATCAAGATATCACTTTTAAAGCTTATCTTTTAAATTATTTTCTATATATATGCATTAAAGTACTGCCCTTCCATAGGGAGTAATTTGGTATTAAAAGGGTAAGAATAAAGAAATGTTACATAAAAAATTAATTCAACAAAGGATATGAGTGGTAATGGGAAAGGTGTCTTAGGATAAATAGTTTAAAAAAAGAAAAGAATTTTGGTTCAATAAAAACTACTGAAATATGAAGGTAAATACATGTGGTTTTCAGAGGGGATGCAAACAGTTTGGAGCAAAAACAAAATAAAACCCAAATCCACATCAAACAAGATTTAGGGTGATGCCTCTTTTGTATGTGAATAATTTTATGGTTTACAGGAGTGGAGAAAAGTATATTTATTTTTAGAAAACTGATAATCTGAGTATAAAAATGAGTTTTCAGAGATATGAACTGTGGAAAATGACCATTTTGAGAACTGATGGAGCTAGCAAGGCATTGTAGTCTTTAATTTAATTTGCATGTAATTGTTTTAAGAATTAAGGTGGAAAAATCACAGAAGGAAAAAAAAGATCATATAATTTTGGAGACAATGGGATGATTAAACAAGGACTTTATTTCAAAGGGATTATTTGGTGAGTTTTTGCCATATTAAGTGACAGGTACCAGAGGGTACTTATTTAATCCCCTGAAAGTGGTGAAGAATAGTCAGGAGAGAAAAGACTTACCTGAATATAGAGAAGTGGACTTTACTGGACCTGTGTGAAAAATGGCCATCAACTCACTTCATTAGACTTTTTCTAACAAGAATGTTTTATCTATAAGAAATCTGAGTTGTTGAAGAGAAACTGAAGCTCAGCATAAGTGGTTCATTTACAGCAAATGCCCTTCAGCACTAAAAGTTTAGGAGAGGAGAAATCTCTTAGGAGACAAATAGTATATTGCTCTTTCTGTCTAACATGGTTTGAGAAAAGTCTGGAAATTATGTAATATGCTATCTAAATTGCAAACATATATTGGATTACTTGATGTCTGGAGGGGGGGGAGAAAAATTTGGAATACAAGGTTTTGCAAGGATGAATGTCGAAAACTATCTTTGCATATATTTTGAAAATTAAAAGCTATTATTAAAATTTTTTAAAAGAATGCTATGCAATTTGGAATTATGCCCAAAGAGTTATCAAACTGTGCATATCCTTTAATCCAGCAGTGTTTCTACTAGTCTTATATCCCAAAGAGAACTTAAAGGAGGGAAAGGGACTCACATGTGCAAAAATGTTTGTAGCAGCCCTTTTTGTAGTGGCAAGAAACGCAAAACTGAGTGGATGCCCATTAGTTGGGAATGGCTAAGTTATAGTATATGAATGTAGTGTAATATTATTGTTCTGTAAGAAATGATAAACAGGATGATTTCAGAGAAGCCTGGAGAGATTTACATGAACTGATTCTAAGTGAAATGATCAGAACCAGGAAATCATTGTACATGGCAACAAGATTATAAGAAGATCAATTCTGATAGACATAGTTCTCTTCAACAATGAGATGATTCAGACCAGTTCCAATGGTCTCGTGATAAAGAGAGAGGACTGTGGGAACTGAGTGTGGTTCACAACATAGCATTTTCATTTTTTTTTGTTGTTGTTTGCTTGCATTTTATTTTCTTTCTAATTTTTTCTGATTTGATTTAATTTTTCTTGTGCAGTAAGATACTTGTATAAATATGTATGCATGTATTGGATTTAACATATATTTCTACCATGTTTAACATATATTGGACCACTTGCCATCTAGGAGAGGGGATAGAGGAAGGGAGGAAAAATTGGAACACAAGGTTTTGCAGGAGGTAATGTTGAAGAATTATCTATGCATATAGTTTTGAAAAATAAAAAGCTTTAATAAAGGAAAAAAAGAAAAAAAATGCTAAGAAGATACTGATTTCTGATTTTATGATGCAATATCCTTGTGACAGCTCAGTTTGTTTGCCTGACTAAAAGTTAACCTAAAATGTTTGTTTTTCTGTGAGCCCTATTTGCTACAAGTTGACTGGATGGCACAACATTCTGGTGAGGCTTCTATTGCTTAGTGAGTATTGCAGTGCTTTGCTTAGTATATACTTAGTGAGTATTGCAGTGCTTTGACTTGGAGCTAATAGCTAAATTAAGACTACCTAACACTTTCTCAGAGCCCTTTTAGAGTGAATGTAATTTGAAAGAACTTGTAAATACTTATTTAGCACAAAAGAACTGCTTTTTCTAGAGAGTAGTAAGGAAGAGAGGGAGCAGTTAGTCGAGAAATGGCTTCATATCATGCAGACCTTCCTGAATAGGCCAATGACATAATAGATTATAGTGTAGAATTGTCAGTGAGTTTTTCTCACTCATGAATTTCCCTCATACGTTTCTGTAATTGCCTGCTCATTTTCCCCCAATAAATTCTGAGGGCATAGTTTGGAGAGTGTGATGTATATATTGTTCTTGCATCTGTCTATTATGTTATTGGGATCATTTTTTAATTTGTTTGTCTTATTGCTAAGTAAATCAATATATTTAAATTCTAAATGTGTCATCATTGTCAGTGGTTAATTTGTATAAGCAGGAGCTTGAGAGCTATAGTAATGCGTAGAAGGAAATGTATTCTCCCTCAACGCACCCCTAGATCCCTGAGAATTAGAGTGTTACTGTAATGGTTCTGATGGGGTGAATATGACCCCAGCAAAAATAAATCACATAACATACCCTAACTTTCAATCTATGCCTGAGGTATTTCATGTACTGTAAATATGTGACTGAATTGGTAGAGAGAATGCTGACATATGAAGAATAGAAGAAGCTCCTCAATAATGTCCCTAATTTACAACTTGCCTTCTTGGAAACTGAGTAATTTGTCTTTGGGTGAGTTAGGGTCTATCTCTTGCCTGAAGCTGAATTCTCATCTCACTTCCATCTAAAGCATCCATTTACCCTGTTTATTTTTTTTAATATATTCTAATCTGTAAATGTTCTTGGATTTCATTTTGCTATTTGCTTAGATGAATGAGTATATTTATACCCACTATTGGTGATGGCCTTTTCTATAAACTGTATATAGTGAAATTTAAAATTAAATTAAATTAAAGTTAAGTCATCTTCTTTAATAAAACAATTTGCAATACTTTTGTGGGGGGTATTTTGAGTCAAAATGAATTAAACTATCAATGTTTAGAAGAGAAGATAGATATGATTCTAATCTAATATCCCTCTCAGAATAGAGAGGACAAAGCAGCCAGACTTGAGAACACTTCTGCTCCCACCAAGGCAGGAATCAGTCTCCTTTGAAGAGAGATGAACAAATTAGAAGGCAATTTCTTTTCTTTTTTTTTTTTCTGCTTTTTGCTGAGGCAATTGGGGTTAAGTGACTTGCCCAGGGTCACACAGCTAGGGAATGTTAAGTGTCTGAGACTAGATTTGAACTCAGGTCCTCCTGACTTCAGGGCTGGTGCTCTAACCACTGCGCCACCTAGCTGCCCCTAGAAGGCAATTTCTTCCATGAGATATGTTTAGACAATCTATGTGAATAGACATACATGGGTAACACATGCCTAATAGAATGTTGGAACTAGCAGGGACCTTGGGAGGTACTTGGTGCAGTGGAAAGAGCGCTCACTGCCTCTGAATTTTCTTGCTGAGTCAAGAGGGAACTTCAGAAGTCACAACAGAACAATAGAAAAATTCCAGCAAAACCAGTTGGGAGCAATGGGAATTCCAATATAAAAAAGCAGCACCAAGCCTTGCATACTCAGTATGTGTAACCTGTAGTCCTTGTACCCTGCACTTTAGGATAACACAGATTTTATTCAATCTTGGGGGCTTCTTCAAAAATCTAATATTTCTTTGACTTGTTTTGTCCCTTCCCAGAGATTTCTCTGGGAAATTTTCAAATGTAGCTCCAATAATTCACATATAGGTTTCTACAGATGTGAATAAAAGGGTCCCTCGCAAGGAAATGATACATTTATTAGATTTAGAGCAATCTTTATATCACCGAACATAAAATGTATAAAAGACTTACAGTAAATAGCTCCTAAATGATTAATACAATTCTCCTACCTTTCCAATGAATCCAACTTTGGCCCAATATCTTTATTTGGTCCCTCATGTCCCTCATGTTATCGCATTGTGTTTTAGACTCCTTCTGGAAGGGAAAATAAACTTGGAGTTGCTAAAGAATCAACCCTTTCAGATAGAATTTATATTGACCAATTAACTCATAGGAATAAGCAAGTCTGGGTCTTGAGCACCTCTGTTTTGTGACTTTATCCCCCTTATTACTCTTCTGATTTTGTGGTCATATACATCCATCTAAACAAGACAGAGCTGCTTACAAACTCTCAAATTTAAGGTTGCAACTAAGGCAACCCCAAAGTTGACACTGCTTAAGAATTCTCTCTTTTTTTTTTTTTTTTTTTTTTAAAAGAAGCTGGGAATCTGAACTTAATAAACTTCCTGGAATTCAGGAATTTCCACTTTTTGACCATGTATTTTCTAGGGCCTTTATTGAACATATATGTGCTGCTGCTTCTCCAAGGCGAGGTCCAGGCACTCAGAGTCCAGGAATTTGGCCTTTGGGGCTTTACCTCTCCCCTTGGTCACTACTGTTTGTGGATTAGTGGTAGAGTGTCAGACATTCTGACAAATAATCTGACAAAATCTCTCTCAGGTCTCTGATTGGTCTAGAGAGATCTGAAAAGTGAAGGAAAAAGAACAAAAAGGGCTGACTCCCTTCTTTTAATAGATTCAGCTGCAAAAGGGTGGCTTTAACCCACAAGAGACTGGAAGCCAGCCAATTTATCCCCAATTAATACAATCAAAGTCTCAGTCAAAAGCTTGTCATTCTTTAAACTTATCAAGCTGATCAGAGAACTTCTCTAAACAATCTTCTTTCCCAAGGTTTCTTAGACTTACTGGGTAGGGACATAAAATACAAGAAAAGTTTAAAAAAAAAAATCCCTTAAAGTGAACTCCTGTCCTCAGTACCATGAGAGTCTTTAATACAATGATTACATAAGGAAGGGAGTGCTGCTCTTGATTAACTACATATTTTTTAGAAGCAATACTGAATACAGGGCTACCTCTCCTTGCAAGTACCAAGATTAATTGTGTGCCTAATGTGTATGTTATGGATTGTATTGCATTTTAAAGATAGACTACAGAAACGACTTCACAGTTGTTAGAAGACGGGTGCTATGGAGTTAATGAAGAACTTCATAAAGCCCAATTGATTTGGAGGATAAAAGCATTACTGAGAAAAAACCCTGGGAATAACTGGCATTATTAGCTAGGCATAGACTGTTAAGATACTCGAGAGAGGTCAATATAGACAATATCCTTTGTGAATCTTACTGAACACTGATTCTTAAAGAGACTCTCTATTCTTAAAGAGAGGAATCTCCTTTCTAAGAAGAAGAGAACTATGTTAGATACAATGAAATTATTTTATTGGGACAGTACCCTTCCAGCTTTGTTACTCACAAATATTTGAACAGAATATGTGGGGGAATTAGAACATGGAATGTTAGAGAAATGGGACTAAATATAGAACATTACAAAAACTGTCACATGTGGCTATTGTGTATGTTGTTTTTGCTTAATTGTTTTTCATTGTTGCAGAGAAAGATTCACAAGAAAGGGGAAAGAGAAGATGTTGAAGAGAAGGATTATATCCAGGAAGATTAATAAAGGTATTTTTAAGGGGTGGGAGAACAAACTAAACTGTAAGGTAGATTTATAATTGGAATGACAGCTATTATATAGAATGATGTGATCAAAAGACTTGGTTGACAAAATAGGGGAGTGGGAACAATGTGGAAATACAGAAAAGGGAGAGTTTAAGAGGGAAAAATATGTTACTATGCAAGTATTGGTATGAGTCTGACACTCTACCACTATGTATACTATTTGAAGAACACAATAACCCTGATTAGTTAAATGAAAATGGTTATGGCAAACATTGTTCTTATAGTGATGAAGAGGGAATTCATAAGGCTCCACAATAGTGCTGAAAAAATTATCCCTAAAACTTCATTGAAAATCCTTTTCTTAGAGGCAGCTAAATGGTAGTGGATAGAGCACCAGCCCTGAAGTCAGGAGGACCTGAGTTCAAATTTGACCTCAGACACTTAATACTTCCTAGCTGTGTGACCCTAGGCAAGTCACTTAACCCCAATTGCCTCAGCAAAAAAAAAAATCCTTTTCTCTGATTCTGTAATCATCAAGAAAATTTTATTTTTTGGCTTGAGTCACCTACCTGAGGAAAGTATATAATGGTTTAGTTTTCTCTGGCAATTTTAGTTAGATTTGCAAATATACATATTGGCATTGTATTTCCCACACTAACATCCTGTTAAATTGGCTTGGCACATGCCCACTTCCAGGATCTGCAGAAATGAAGTTCTACATGTTGAAGAAGAGGAGAATAAATCCAAGATCTAAAAAAAAAAAAAAAAAGATCTTTGCTTGCCTTTTCTTTGAGCCTGATGTATGTTTTTTTGTGTTGTTTTGAGAAGTTCTACACAGCAGTGTAACTCATTAGCCAGATCAAGTTATGAAGGCTGATACAAATTTGGTGTCTATATTTTTCAGGCAGAGTAACATCAATAAATATGTAGCAAATTCCTCTTTCTATTAGGGATATTAGTTTGTTTAGAATGGAGAGGTGAACAATTCTCCCCCCCCCCATTTATCATTAAAAATTACATGAAGTTGAAAGAAAGATTCAGTACAAAAGTGAAAGGGAGAAGAGAAAGGATAGAAAGAGATATGTGAATGAAAAACTGAATGGATAAATTGACAGATGAGATGGAGATGGATATAAAGATGATATAACTTCAGACGTGTAGATTTCATATAGATTCAGACATACAGATTTCAGATATATAAATATTCTACAGCTGATCGATAAGAATAATTACACTTGTCCTCCATGAAATCCCTACTTCAAAGTCTCATGTGACCTGGAAATAATTCTATGTTCTCAGAGCTGTGACTGCAGAAGAGAAACTGAGTGAGATAAATCCTATCAAATTTGAAAGGCTTCAAGGGCAGATTGTAGAGAGGTTCATCACCTAAAAGCTGGTGACTGGGTGATGATTTTTTTTGAAGACTATCTACAAAATGACAGGAAAGGGTGATCTGTATCTGGAAAGAGAGATTGACATCTACAAAATCATCATCTTTACTGGTACTGAGCCAAATCAGATAATGAATGTGAAAGCACTTTGAAAAGCAAAATAAACAAAACTAGAAGACTTCTGTGTAATAAAAATAATAGCTAACATTTATACAGCACTATAAAATTTTTTTAGCACTATAAGATTTATAAAACATTTTACACATATCTCATTTGAGATGTGAATAATAATAAAAATAATATAGATTGTAATAGAGAGAGAGAGTAATGGAAATTAGATCTATATTAGACTATTAACTTCTGAGACCTGAAAGCTTCTGGCCTTATAATCTGTATCCCACTGCATATTTTTCATGACTAAGTAGAAAATTATCAAATAATGCTAATCAAATACCAATTGCTTAGCATTGTTGGGAAGGTTTTTACCTTTGAGATATGAAGGCAAACTTCGTGTCTGTACCTTTCAGGCAGAGTAACATCAATAAATATGTAGCAACTTCCTCTTTTCATTAGGAATATTAGTTTGTTTAGAATGGAGGAGTAATGGTTTTACTAACGTAGATCTGATGAGAGAGATTCAGAGAGAGAGACAGGAACAGAGAGAAACAGAGGGAGTGAAGGAAGGGGGGAAAGAAAGAGAACAAACAGGAAAGA
>JAJPUD010013355.1:30242-44768 GCA_023553655.1 Myrmecobius fasciatus
GTAAGCATAGGAAACGAGGATGATGCTCAGGGGCACTGCAGTGAAGAAGGCACATACACCATTGAGTACAGCCTCATTGAGACTCGTGTCCCCACAGGCCAACTTGATTAGAGCTGGCACTTCACAGAGGAAATTATCAACTTCCCGGTGTCCACACAGTGGGAGCTGCAGAGTGAATGTCGACTGAATTAGGGAGTTTCCCAGGCCACCTAGCCAGGCAATGGCAGCTAGCTGCCAGCAAAGCCGAGGGTTCATGATGGCCATATAGTGCAGGGGTCTGCAGACAGCTACATAACGATCAAAGGCCATCACAACCAACAGGATGCACTCAGTGGCCCCCAGCCAGAGGAAGACGTATAGTTGGATTATACAGCCATCATAGCTGATGGTTTTGTCAGGGCCCCACAAATTCAACAGCATTTGAGGGACTGAGCTTGTGGTAAAGGCAAGGTCAAGAGAAGAGAGGTTACTGAGGAAAAAATACATGGGTGTGTGAAGCCGGGCATCCAGGCGCGATATTAAGATAATTGTCAAGTTGCCCACCAAGGTTAACATGTAGGAGAACAGGATTGCGACAAATAAGATCATCTCCAGCTGGGGATGGTCAGAGACACCCATCAGGATGAAACCTTTAAAGGAGCTGTAGTTAGCTCCTCCCATCACTGGCCACCTTGTGTCCCCTAAAGAAGAGAAAAAGGTTACTAGACTGAGAAAAGGGTCAGGAGAGCAGTAAGTAAAATTGTAAACTTGTTGGACAAGATTAATTTTCTCAATGTCAGATCTTTGGGAAAGATAAGATCAGAAAAAAAAGAAAAAAGAAAGGAAAGGGAGAAAAAAGAAAGGGAGGGGAAGGAGGGAAGGAGAAGAGAGAAGAGGAAAGAAGGATTAAAGATTGTTTCATGGGTTTTCTGACTCAGGGCATCTACTAGTTGATACTACCAATCCCAAGTCTATCTTTATTGTTATCAAAATCACTAAGAATCCCCCAAATGAACAGGGAACTACAAAAAGAGAAACTATGAGCTATTAGGACAGCCCAGAATGGTGAAGAGAACTCAAAACCATGCTGTATAAGGGCTGGGTGAAAAAAAATTAGGAATATTCTGTATTAGGAATATGTACTGTATTCTGCAGTAGAGAAGATGAGCAGAGATTGCTATGATTATTGTCTTTAAATTGTGGGAGGAGTGTCAAATGGAAAAGCTATTTGACTTGCTTTATTTGGGCCCAAAAAGCAAAACTAGAAAGTTATAGTGAGCTAGATTCAAGTTCAACTTATTGAAAAGTTTCCTAGTAGTTGGAGTTGCCCAAAAATGTAATAGACAGCTGTGAGCACACAGGGGAATAAGTGTATTGAGTTCTTCATCACTAGAAGACTTCAAGTGGATCCTAAGTAAATTCTTGCAAATATTGTAGAGAACTCATGCTTTAGGTGTAGTAGACTGTTTTAGATAAAATTTGAAATCTCTTCTGTCAGACATTCAGAAATGGTCCCGTGGGTTTTAAGCTTGGAATGTTTGCATAAAGTTCTCCTTCTTGGTGTAGAGAATGATTACTCAAAAAAATGCTCCGTACTAGAGAGTTATTTGAGAAAGGAAAAGTAGCTATGTATTTGAGGTTACAGGGACAGATAGTTTTCAACTATTGTCTAGAACTATTTAAAAGCATGAGGGAGGCAGCTAGATGGCAGAGCAGCACTGAATTCAGGGGAACCTGAGTTCAAATCCAATTTCAGACACTTAACACTTACTAGTTGTGTGATCCTATGTAAGTCACTTAACCCTAACTGTCTCACCAAAAAAAAAACCAAAAAAAAAAAAAACGCCCACAAAAAACACAAAAAGAATAAATAAATAAAAGCATCAAGAAGAATGTTTGGGACTGTTATTGATTTCTTGGAACTGAGAGAAGAAGGAAGGAACTGAAGGAAGAGGCATGGATGCAAAATTAGTATTTATGGTCAGTAGTTAGGTGTGCAATGGTTAGAGTGAGGAGACCAGAAGATGTGAGTTCAAATCAGCCTTAGACATTTACTAGCTATATGATCCTGGACAAGTCACATAATCTTCTGTGTCAGATTCCTCATTTGTAAAGTGGTATATATAGCATATACTTCCCAGGATAAAACAAGGTAATATTAGTAAAATGCTTTACAAAACTTAAAGTACTATATAAATGCTAGCTACTAACTACTATTGTGATGAGTACAATGGACGGATGACCTCTTGTTGGGGATGTTACAAAGGAGAAAGAGATTTTCCAGTGAGTATGGGTTGGACTGTGTGGTTTTTGAAATCCCTTTCATCATTATGATTACGTTGGTACTGAATTGGTAGGATAACCGAGTTGTACTAGATAAATGAATGTGTTATAATATGGGAATGGGTTTGATAAAGGGAATTTGAAGAAAGTGAGCAGAAAGCAAATAAATAAAGATAGGATTTCATTAATACAAAAGAGGTAAAAATGAGTGAAAAGGTAAGAAAAGTACATCTAGAAGTGGTTTCTTGACATGTGATCTGAGAGGGACTGTGTGTGTGGGAACCTGGATCCTAATAACATCTTTCTCTATCCTTCTTTCCAGAGTATTTATACTAGTACTGAAGAGCAATTATGAGAATAAGTTTTAATCTCATACTACATAGCTGGATCAGTTATTTTTTGAGGTCTTCTTATTCATTTTGGGGAAGTTGTGTCAAAGAAAAGGGAGTACAAGGGACCTTTGGATACATGACCTTGAGTAACAGTTTCAAAACACCTTCTACCTCTGGGATTCTGGGATTCTAAGATTTAAGAAATAAAGGGAAAATGATGCCATTATATGAAGACAAATTTAAAAGATTAGGATAATCCAGAATGATAAAGCTTGAGAAAGAGAGATCTTTGAAGTCAACAAAGCAAAAAGAAATAGGATATATAGGATGTCCCCCTAAAACTTTTTCTTCCAAATCCCAGAATATTAGAATGAAGGAATGCAAAGGAGATACATATGAATAGGATTAATAATAAAAGCCTACATTGCTGTACAACAATAAATAAAGTTATGGAATTTTTCCCAAGAGGTGATATAGGCTGAAAAGGTAAACCATTTCAAAAAGTGTTTATGTGAATTCATGGATGATAACTCTATAATCATTCAAGAAAACTAGACTATTAGAACACCATCCTTAGTCTTCTTATTGAAATGATAGAGGACAAGAATGATGTAACCCGAAACTGTCCCTTCACCTGAGATAGATTCAAGGGCTAAATGGGTCATGGAGCTAACCCAGTATGACAATTTTTAGGTTCTAATGAAATAAAAATATTACCCCTTGCTAATTATGGACCACAATATCCTATTCTTGCTCCTAAAATTTTCTGACTTGTTATTGGAGTAAAATTAATCCACAATAAATCCAAGTTTAATCTGTCATCCTAACAAAAGAAACTAAAAGCCCATCAGAAACCAATGAATAGTTCATCATCTGAATTCTCCCCATCAATGCTATATAGTGTGAGACTAACTCTGGAGTGCAACCTGGGGCACTTGTGTTACCACACAGGAATGTGACTGATCCCAGCTTTTCTATTCACTCCCTCAGCCCTCTTAACCTTTTACTTGTATAACTGATAGAAAATAATTTTGTAATGTGAGGCTACCTGGCTCTTGAGTAATTTCTGTCCTCTAGAAAAGTCATGGGGATTTTGAATATTGAATAAAATGAACATGTATTCTCCTGTTGATCTAAAAATATCAGAATCGAGAGTCAGGTTTTGAATCTTTAAATATAACTTTAATATTAGCCTTAGTAGCACACAATCAGGAAAATTATTTAAAATGTATATATATAAATCTATATGTAGATAGATGTTTACATTTTCTTTTCCTTCCTGATAGTGCAAGATTCAAACTCATTTTAATATTAGCTTGAGCAATATGTGATTAGAAAAGGAAATCATATAAAATAAATATTATATATATATATGTAGATAAACTATATTAGATTAACAAATAGATACTATATTCTAGATTCTAGATAGTTTTTTGGATTATTTTTTAGTTTGATTCTTTACATCCCTGCTTCTCTGTCTTAGTACGGGTAATTAACTACTGTACTCCTTACAATTCAGTTACTTTATTTACTTGCCTGACTCCCTTGCATATAAAATTAAATCAGCATTTTTAATGTGACCTAAATAATGAAAAATATACTCATACATAGACTTATACATAGACTGAATGCTTAGAATATAATGGGGAAGTAGGGCTATCTGAAGCCTGTAATAAATGGTGTCCTGTCAATCTCTTTCCCTTTCCTTCCCTTCTCCTTCTTGCCCTTCCTTCTAGGCTTCCCCCCTTAATGATACCAAATGTTTTGACTGAGGTCTTGTTCTTTTTCTATTATCTACAAACAGGAATGAATCCTGACAAATTGGGACTAATGGGGGGGGAGCTTAAAACAAAGAATTTGGAAATAGATGATCATCTCAGACATTCTACATTCTGTGATTTCAAGGTCCCTTCCAACTGTGACATTTCAGGTTCTAAAGTTAAGAGATGAAATTAATCTTGAATAATAGGTCTAGAAAGGACCTTAGAGATCATTTGGTCCAAGCGGGGTATGCTGGTAAATATTTAACAGCAAACTCCAAAAAGGAAGGGCATGCTTTTAAGTTTAATTTGCATTATTAATATTTTCTCCATTGCTTTCTTAAGTCTAGATAATCAACAAAACAATATATCAAGCCCTAATTTGTAGCATTACTGATTTCCAAAATATAAATGCTTGCACTGGAAATTTGATAGTCTACTTTGAGAGCTGGTTAGAGCTGATTCCAGCACATCCCTGAAATTTTTTGTTTTATAGATAAGAAAACCCAGAGAAGTGAAGGTTATATAGTATCTCTACTATTTACTAACTGTGTGACCTTGGTGATATTTAGCAAGGAAACAGTTATGCTTTTGTCATGGATAATTTAGATTTTTGTCTGTTAGGAGGCAAGGAGCTTTGAACTATGTGATTTCTCAATCTTCCTTCTTTCTAGAAAAGTATTTCAGTGACTCAGACTTCCATGCCCTTCCACATGTCATTGTCTCCTCTATTGCTGGAGTGTACCCATCTCAAGAACAAGGTCTGGGTCTATCATTTTTGTTGTTCCCCTTTTCCCTTCCTTGAGTGCCCCATAAATTCCAGAACTTAGCTATTCTAGCAGAAAGCAAACAATCTTTGCTATCAGGCAGCAATAAGCAATGACAAATTAACTTACTTCTTATTAAACATTTTTACTCTGTTTTTTCCTTCTGGGAGATGAGTTGGATAATAGTGATCTCTAATATGTTCAAAAATATTTACCATGTCATTTCCTACCTATCTTTCCTTCCTCATCAGTAACCCCAATCCTCTCAAAGCATCATTGAATTGCCATGATTTTCTCCTCCATCTTTTTTCTATTTCCCTGCCTTTCTTTTTTTCTTTCCTGTTTTATCCTTTCTTCCTCCCTCTTATGGAATTATAGAAATTTAGATTTGGGAATGGACCTCAGCTGGAAATCATTTAATCTATTTTTCTTCCTCTATTTTCCTTACCCTTATCCTTAGCTTCTTGCAGGAAAAAAACTTAACAGATTATATGTGGAAGCATGGCTTTGACTTTGGGATTTTTCTTGGATCTTTTCTACATCTCTGATTCTTCACTTTCCCTTCTTCCCCTTCATCTTCAAATTATGCAATCTCCAAACTCAGCCAGTCACTGAATGCCTAGAACATAATGGGTAAGTAGGGCTAACCTGAAGCCTGTGATAAATGGTTTTCTGCAAGTCCCCTTTCCCCTTCCTTCTCCTGCTTACCCCTTGCCCTTCCTTTTAGGCTTCCCTCCTTCATAACATCAAATGCTTTGACTTTGCTGTTTTGGCAGGAATGAATCCTGCCAAATTAGGACTAATGGGGGTGGCCTTAAATCAAAGAGGCTGGGTTAGATAATCATCTCTCAAGTTCCTTCTCACTCAACTATTCTATATTCTATGATTTCAAGGTCCCCTCCAACTCTGTCATCCAGGTTTCAATATGGTACCTCTCAAATTTTTTTGTGCTATTATTCTCCCTCAACTGAAAGAAATAGAAACATCTATGCATGGATGAGTAGGATTTCACATTGTAAGAAACCACTAGCTAGCTTTCACTTCCATTTACTTAGTTTAGGATTTTAACTCTTGCCACCTACTTCACAGGTGGTAAGGAAATCCTGTAGACTGAATCCTGGACTGGAAGATCTTTGCTCTCTGAAGGAGAAGGCTCTTTGTCTCCAGCTCCCTCTTTGGAACCTCCTTCCTCCTTTTGGGAACAGGACCTGGCTACCCATACATTTTCCCCCTGGCTCCCAAGGACCTTCTCTATGGCACACAATCCAGAACTCCATACTCTAAATATTTCCCTTTCTCCATCAAAAGTTGCCTATCCTATGTCCCAAAGTAACAGAGAAGGATAGCTTTGTGCCTGGAGCTGACCTAAGAATTAACTCTTTGCTGAAGTGTTCCTAGAAGTCCAGAACCCAGGTTTCCTAATTCCCTCTCCATTGGCTTTCCACTGTATCATATGTTTGTAGAAAGGGAAAGAGTTGGATTTGGAATCAAAGGATCTGGCTGTGCAATTTTAGTCAAATCACTTAACTTCTTCAGGCTTCAGTTTCTTTATTGGAAAAAGAAGGAATTGAGATGAGCTATTTACCTCTCAGCTCTAAACCTATGGGCGATGATGGATTAATGTTATCTCCCTTCAAGGTAACAGTTGAATTTTAAAACATAATTGCATGCCCTTAATGTTTTAACTTAAAGGAGTGACTATGAGTGAAATATACAGATACTGAATGTTGGAACTGGAAGAGATTTTAGAAATGGCCTTGTCTGGTGTGTCAGGAAAGTCACAGAGAAGTCACAGAGAGGAGATGGTGGGAAAGTTAGGCTGCAGAAGCCAGATCTCCTGACCCCTATTCCAGTGATCTTTCTGCACTAATTCTCTACCAAGGGAAGATATATTTTTGGGAAAGATGAGCCTTTTGACATCTCCCTCCAAAGCTAACTGTAGGCAGCTGTCTTTTCTGCTTTTATGCAGGGCTAGTGGCTTCAATCCAGACTAAGGTCTTCTCACCAACATTCTTTGTTCCCTTCTCAAACAAATCCATTGACTCCTTTCTCCAGAGCAGAGGGTTTTCACCCCTTTTGTGTTATGGACCTTTTTTGGCAGTCTGATGAAATCAATGGACCCCTTTTCAGACTTAAGTTTTTAAATGCATAAAATAAAATACACAAAATTACAAAGGAAACAAAAGATTGCACTAAATGCCACAGCACATAAAACACTGGCTCTGGAATCAGGAAGTTGTTGTTATTGAGGTATTTCAGTTATGTCTAATAATTTTTCATGACCGCACTTGGGTTTTTGGTTTTTTTTTGGGGGGGGTGGCAAAAATACTGGAGTGGTTTACCATTTCCTTCTCTAACTCATTTTTCAGATGAGGAAACTGAGGAAAATAGGTTAAGTGACTTAAGTAGGATCACACATAAGTGAGGTCAGATTTGAACTTAAATATTTCTGACTTCAGATCCAGGCTTCTATTTACAGATCCACCTTGGAGTCAGGAAAACCTCTTGTATCTTTGCCAAGAAAACCCCAAATAGAGTCACAGAAGGTTGGACATGACTAAAACGATTAAACAACATCAGCAGCAACAATAAATGAAATCAAAGGCCAGTGAAAATAAAGATGCATTTTTTTTCTTCCATCCAAATTTATAGACCCCCTGAAATCTATTCACAGACTCCTTGAGGATCTATGGTCACCAGGTTAAGAGACTCTGTCCTGAGGTCAATTTGTCAATTAGCATTTACTGAGTACCTACTAGGTGCCAGGTACTGTGCTAAGTGCTGGGAATACAAAGAAAGTTGCCCCCAAAAAAGTCCCTGTAGAAAACCATATTACTTAACAATATTAATCTCTACACCTGAGGACTGGGTAGCTAGATTCTATTAATGAGATATTATACGCCAAAGTCTCTGTTTCATAGCAAAAAGATCTTGGCCTAGGCCATTACACAGCAGAATGAATGGGTATTCTTGCAGTATGTAATGAAAGAGCTCCCTAAATACTCCTTGGGCACCTTTCTTACCTGTACTTGAGCACCTAATTTCTGGAAGACCAGATGGATAGATCTATTAAAGAGTAAGAAGTAGGCTACTTGTAGGGTCCATTTCCCAAGCTCCTGCTTGGGGTTTATAGGTTTTTAACAATGGGGCAGCACCTGATCCTCTAAGGAGCCCATGTTGGCTGTTTCCAGGTTTGGCTCGGTTGCTGATTCTGAAAAAGCTCATGGGAGAATCAAGGCTTTCCACTGCTAATTAGTAATAAGCACAAAAATAGCCGGAATTCAGGAAAAAAATTGTCCCTAAAGAGCCAAGACAGTCTCTCTTCTAAATTTCCTTCCCATTTCTTTAAGACTTTCCTCTCCAATCCCAATATTCTTTATTACTATATCTTAAAATAATTACATTTGTTTAGTGCTTGATACTTTTGAATTTTGAATACTGAATAATATTCATTTTTATTTGGTCCTAAAGACACTGCTATTACGTAAATAGGGTAGAAATCATTTATTCCTGTGTGGTGAGGAGGAAACTGAGGCACAAAAAAGGAAGTTATTTGTTCAAAGTCACACATCTCTTGATTTTACCATTACTTGTTCCATTTCCATATTAGTGAAATCTGAAACAATAACTGATATTTCTTTCTGCTTTATGACTAATAATTAGGAGTATGCTGGTAAATGTTTACCAACTGATGCTCTGGAATGTGTACAACATATTTTTAAATTTAATCTGCATTATTAACAGTTTTCCCATATCTTTCTTAAGACTAGACAATTAATAAAGCAAATAATTAAGCAAATCTATATCTATATCCTAAATCTCTTTAATGAATAGCATGTGTCATCATCAGTTCTCTGAAATCATGAATGATCATTGTATTGATCATAATTTCTACAACTTTCAAAGATTTTTGGTTTGCATATTTTTTACACTGTTGTTTTTGTTATATAAATTGTTCTCCTGATTTTGCTATTCATTTTCAGCTTAGTATCAATAAAGGATTTTTAAGACTAAAAATGTCTACTTTATATTATTGTTTATAGTATAATTATTTTGATTCTGCTTATCTCAGGCATTTATGCTCATATGAAAAAACGCTCTGAATCACCATTGATTAAAGAAATGCAAATTAAAACAACTATAAGCTATCACTTCAAATCTCTCAGATTGGCTAAAATGACAGGAAGAGATAAATGATGAATGTTGGAGGGGATGTGGGAAAATTGAGACACTAATACATTATTAATGGAATTGTGAACTGATTCAACCACTCTGGAGAGTAGTTAGGAACTATGCCCAAAAGGCAATAAAACTGTACGTACTCTTTGATCCAGCAGTGATATGGGTCTGTATCTCAAAGATGGAAAACTGACCCACATGTGCAAA
This sequence comes from Myrmecobius fasciatus, assembly GCA_023553655.1. NCBI lineage: Eukaryota > Metazoa > Chordata > Mammalia > Dasyuromorphia > Myrmecobiidae > Myrmecobius > Myrmecobius fasciatus. The sequence goes on from JAJPUD010013355.1 coordinate 39,750, forward strand.
AATGTTTGTAGTGCTGTTTTTGTAGTGGTAAGGAATTGGAAATTGGGTGAATTTGAGAGATGATTGAATTGGGGAATGACTGAATAAATTACGGTATGTGTATATAGTGGGGTGTTATTTCTGCTAGAAATGATGAGCAAACTGATTTCAGAAAAGCCTGGAAAGATTTATGTGAACTGATGCTGAGTGAAGTGAGCAGAACCAGGAAAACATTGTATACAGTAACAGCAAGATTATGTGATGATCAACTCTGATAGATTTAGCTATTCTCAGCAATGTGGTGATCCAAAGCAATCCAATAGACTTGGGATAGAAAATGTCATTTGCATCCAGAGAGAGAATTATAGAGATTGAAAGTGGATTAAAGCATAGTATTTTCATTTTTTTATTTTGTTTGTTTGCTTTTTCTTTCTCTTGGTTTTCTCCTTTATGTTCTGATTTTCTTGTACAACATGACAAAGTTAAGGGGAGAAAAATTTGGAACACAAAATCTTACAGAAAGCATGTTGAAAGCCATCTTTACATGTAATTGGAAAAATAAAGTATTATTATTGATTCTTCTCAATGATATATCTTTCTTGAAATCATTTATTTTTTTCATTTCTTACAGCACAAAAGTATTCCATCACATTCATGTGCTACAGTTTTTTCATCTAGTCCTCATTTATTAAATATCCTCTTGGTTTTTACTTTTTTACCACCTCAAAAATATCTGTTATAAATATATTTTTACATCAAGGACTTTTTCTTCTTTTTGGGGGTAGGGAAGAGGGAGTGTTAAGCCCTGGAAGTAGTATAACTGGGTCAAAGGACATGTCACTTAATTTTTGTGTAATTCCAAAATGTTTTATCCATTTGAAGATCCACCTTTGAACTATGATGTTCATTTCTATCTTCACAACATCTCCAATATATATATCCCTTTTTCTCCACTAATATAACCACTACCTTTATTTAGGCTTTCATCATCTCCTGGTTGAACTATTGAAATAGTCTACTAATTGGTTTTTTGCTTCAAATCTTTGCCTTCTCCATATGATCTTCCACTCAGCCACCGAAAATATCTTTCTGAAGAGCAGGTCTGACCTTGTCAACTTTCCTTCCTCAATAATCTCTAGTGGCTTCTTATTACTTCTAATATGAAATATAAAGTTCTATTTTGTTTTTAAAGCCTTTTACCATCTAGGGTATACCTACCTTTTCAGTCTTATGATATTGTGCTCTCTACAAAATACTCTATGATCTAGTGACATTGATTTTCTTGCTGTTCCTCACATATAAAACCTTATCTTTTGTCTCCATACTTTTTCACTGATTGTGCCTCATGCCTTACTCTTCATCTTTGCCTCCATCTTCCGGCTTATCTGACTTCCATCAAGATATAGTTTAAACTCTACTTTCCACCTCATATCTTTTAAAGTGGTTTGTATAACAAAAAAAAAAAAAAAGAAAATGATAAATGTTGAAGTGGATGTGGGAAAATTGAAACACTAATGTATTGTTGGTAGAGTTGTGAACTGATCCAACCATTCTGGAGAGCAATTTGGAACAATGTCCAAAAGACAATCAAACTGTGCATACTCTTTGGTTCAGCAATACCACTGCTAGATCTGTATTCCAAAGAGATCATAAAAAAGGGAAAGGGACCAACATGTGCAAAAATATTTATAGCAGCGCTTTTTGTGGTGTCAAAATATTGGAAACTGAGGAAATGTCTAGCAATGGTGAATGACTGAACAAACTCTGGAATATGATTGTAATGGAATACTAGAAGTGTAACAAGAAATGATAAATAGATTTCAGAAAAACCTGAAAAAATTAGTATGAATTGATGCAAAGTGCAGAAAACATTGTATACAGTATCAGCAACATTGTGTAATGATCAGCAGTGAATGCTTCAGTTCTCAGCAATATAGTGATTTAAGATGGGAAAATGTGATACACATTCAGATAAAGAACTGATGGACAGTTGGAGAATGACTGAATAAGTTATGGTATATGAATATTATGGAATATTATTTTTCTGTGAGAAACGACCAGCAGAACGATTTCAGAAAGGCCTGAAGAGACTTGCATGAACTGATGCTGAATGAAATGAGCAGAACCAGGAGATCATTATACATGGCAACAATAAGACTATATGATGATCAGTTCTGATGGACATGGTTCTTTTCAACAATGAGATGATTCAAGCTAGTTCCAATTGTTTAGTGATGAAGAAAGCCATATACACTCAGAGAGAAGCCTGTAGGATCTGAGGGTGGACCACAACATAGCATTTTAATGCTTTCTGTGAATGTTTACTTGTATTTTGTTTTTCTTCTCAGGTTTTTTTTTCTTGTAGAATCCGATTTTTCTTGTGCAGCAAGATAACTATAAATATAGTAGATTTGTCACATATTTTAACATAGTTAACATGTAGTGGACTATCTGCCATCTAGGGGAAGGGTTGGGGGGAAGGAGAGAAAAATTTGGAACAGAAGGCTTTGTAAGAGTCAATGTTGAAAAATTACCCATGCATATGTTTTGCAAATAAAAAGCTTTAATTAAAAAAAAAGAAAGAAAAAGAACTGATGGACTCTGAATACAGATCAAAGCATATTTTCCACTTATTTTATTCTTTTTCATTATTTCTTTCCTTTTGATCTGTTTCTTCTTTCATAATAGTGACTAACATGTTTTACATGATAACACATGTTTAACCTATATCAAATTGCCTACCATTTTAGGAAGAGGGGAAGAGAGGAAGGAAGGAAGAAAAATTACAACTCAAAGTCTTGGGGGAAATGAAGGCTAATTCTCCAATCAATAAATGGTCAAAGGATATGAACAGACAATTTTCAGAAGATGAAATTAAAACTATTTCTAGTTGTTGGGGACTGCAATCTCTAAGCTACTAGCAAAGCCAGAGCATTGAAATCGGATGTGCACAGCACCCATTCAGAAAACATTTCCTTCTATAATTAATATCATTGAGTTTTTTAATATTGGAAGTTTTCTATCCTAATAACATCAATTCTATTCTGAGGGAAAAGTATGCATTCCAAAAGTATGAAGTGTTGGCACTCATTAACCTGGATTCTGACTCCACAAGTTCTCCTTTAGAAGAATATAATCCTAAGAATATAAAGAGATTGAACTATCCATAGGACTAACAAAATATACATAAGTAAACTAACAAAAGTCACTAACATTCATCTTTTATTATTAGCCATGAAGCAAGATAGCTCATAGTTAGCATTTAACCATGAAGCAAGATAATCAATAGTTAGTATTTAAGTAATTTAGTTATATAGCTAATAGTATTTAACCATGAAGTAATGTAGTTAATAGTTAGCATCTATTCAAATGTCAAATGTCAAATATAGTAATCCATAAATTAGAAGGAATCTTGGAACTTGGCACCAGATAGAGATATGTCACTGACTTAATTGTCTGGAGAAATATAAACCACAAATCTGACTATGAAAGAGTGTAATCATTGTTTACTAGACAAAATAAGGCCTGAGGGAACTTGAGGGGACAAAGAGTAGCTGAAGCTGAGGCAGCAAGCAGCAGCAGCTGCAGCATCTCTCCCATGAGTTCCTCATTCAAGCTGTACCTCTGGCTCTTCTCTTCCTTTGATGCCGACCCTATTTCTCCTGACTCAGTTTCCCCGAGAACCCTTGTAGAGGCTGGACCTCTACATCTAGTCATATGAAAAGGTGCTCCAAATCACTATTGATCAGAGAAATGCAAATTAAGACAACTCTGAGGTACCACTGCACACCTGTCAGATTGGCTAAGATGACAAGAAAAGATAATGACAAATGTTGGAGGGGATGTGGGAAAACTGGGACACTGATACATTGTTGGTGGAACTGTGAACGGATCCAACCATTCTGGAAAGCAATTTGGAACTATGCTTAAAAAGTTATCAAACTGCATACCCTTTGACCCAGCAGTGTTTATATTGGGCTTATATCCCAAAGAAATCTTAAAGGAAGGAAAGGGCCCCACATGTGCAAGAATGTTTGTGGCAGCCCTTTTTGTAGTGGCTAGAAACTGGAAATTGAATAGATGCCCTTCAATTGGAGAATGGCTGAATAAATTATGGTATATGAATATTATGGAATATTATTGTTCTGTAAGAAATGACTAGCAGGATGATTTCAGAGAGGCCTGGAGAGACTTGCATGGACTGATGCTGAGTGAAATGAGCAGAACCAAGAGATCATTATACATGGCAACAACAAGACTATATGATGATCAATTCTGATGGACATGGATCTCTTCAACGAGATGTTTCAAACCAGTTCCAGTTGTTCAGTGACGAAGAAAGTCATATACACCCAGGGAGAGGCCTGTGGGATCTGAGTGTGGACCACAACATAGCATTTTCATACTCTCTATTGCTATTTGCTTGCATTTTGTTTTCCTTCTCAGGTTTTTTTTTCTTGTAGATCCGATTTTTCTTGTACAGCAAGATAGCTGTATAAATATGTATACATATATTTGATTTGTCATGTATTTTAACATAATTAACATGTATTAGACTACCTGCCATCTAGGGGAGGGAGTAGGATGAAGGAGGGAAAAATTTGTAACAGAAGGCTTTACAAGAGTCAATGTTGAAAAATTACCTATGCATATGTTTTGCAAATAAAAAGCTTTAATAAAAAAAAGAAAAAGAAAAGGCAAACAAAAAATAAATAAATAAAAATTTAAAAAAAGAAAATGAAGGCTAAAAATTGAATTCATGTATAATTAAAGAAAAAATACTACTTAAAAAATTAAAATAAAATCCAGAAAGAAAAGAGAGGGAAAAAAAAACTTAAAAAAAACAAATCTTACTTTTTACAAGAGGCCTTTCATGGTCCTTAACTTCACTCGCTCCCACCCCAACTCTTGTCTTCCTTCTAAATTTATCTCTTATGTATATTAAATCTATTTAATGTATGTTGGAGTCCAGCTCCAGTGAAATACCGAGAGTGTGAATGAACATCTGAGGCCAAGTAGAAGATATGCTTTGCAGTCTTT
>JAJPUD010013356.1:0-33155 GCA_023553655.1 Myrmecobius fasciatus
TACATATATTCTATTTGCCAATATTTTAACATAATTAACATGTAGTGGATATCCTGCCATCTAGGGGAAGGGTGGGGAGTTGGGGGGAAAAATTTGTAACAGAAAGCTATGTAAGGGTTATTGTTGAAGAATTACCCACACATATGTTATGCAAATAAAATAAAATTTAAAAAAAAATAAGTTCACTCAAATAAAGCAGGCCTGAGACTTATTTGACCGTTCTATGAACCCTACATGCCCTTGACAGGAGGAGCCAGGAACTCGCCATTCTTGGAATTGCTTATGCTCAGAGGAGGGTGGCTCCCACCCTGAACATATGCAAATATGTCAAGGCTATGGGGTCTGGAACAGACCAAACAAAGATATGGTAGTAAGAAGCCTTCTTTGTCTAAAAAGGAAATAAAAACCCCCCATTTCTAGCAACCTGTCGGGCCTCACCCGTGGGAAGGATGCTTCGCCCGGGAAAATCTTTTCCTAATTCAAGCTGCTGAGGCTGAAACGGGGCTCCCAGCCACCTGAGTTTTGAGGTTCCCTTGAATTGGTGATGTATTCTCTTCCTCTATCTATCTCAATTATTATTGGTTTAATTTTAGTTATTATTGTCTTGTCTTGTTGTCTGTGTAAATCTAAACTGTCTATACCGTGCATTTTATAATTAAAATTTTACTTTCATTTTCATTTGAGTCTGAGAGCGTCATTTATAGGAGCGAATCTGGACATACTTACATATCACAAAACACAGATCTAGAAAAAATAGTAGCAAAGTTCATTTGGAAGAACAAAAGGTCAAGGATTTCAAGGGGATTAATGAAAAAAAAAAAGACAGATGAAGGTGGCCTTGCTGTACCAGATCTAAAATTATATTATAAAGCAGCAGTCACCAAAACCGTTTGGTACTGCCTAAGAAACAGAGCAGTCGATCAGTGGCACAGGATGGGTTATCAGGACAATCTAGGCAATAACCTTAACAATCTAGTGTTCGATAAACCCAAAGACCCCAGCTTTTGGGATAAATACTCACTATTCGGCAAAAACTGCTGGGAAAATTGGAAACTAGTGTGGAAGAAATTAGGGCTTGACCCATACCTAACACCACATACCAAGATAAGATCTAAATGGGTTCATGATCTAGATATAAAGAGGGACTTTGTAAGCAAGTTAGAGGAACGTAATATAGTTTATCTCTCAGACCTGTGGAGATGGAATAAATTTATGTCCAAAGAAGACCTGGAACTCCTAATTGAACACCAGATGGATAATTTTGATTATATTAAGTTAAAAAGTTTCTGTACAAACAAAACAAATGCAGACAAGATTAGGAGGGAAGCATCAAATTGGGAAATCATCTTTACATTTAATGGTTCTGATAAAGGCCTCATTTCTAAAATATATAGAGAATTGTCTCATATATATATAAGAATTCAAGCCACTCTTCAATAGATAAGTGGTCAAGGGATATGAACAGGCAATTTTCAGATGATGAAATTAAAACCATCTCTAGTCATATGAAAAGTTGCTCCAAATCACTATTGATCAGAGAAATGCAAATTAAGACAACTCTGAGGTACCACTACACACCTGTCAGATTGGCTAAAATGACAGGAAAAGATAATGATGAATGTTGGAGGGGATGTGGGAAAACTGGGACTCTAATACATTGTTGGTGGAACTGTGAACGGATCCAACCATTCTGGAGAGCAATTTGGAACTATGCTCAAAAAGTTGTCAAACTGTGCATACCCTTTGACCCAGCAGTGTTTCTACTGGGCCTATATCCCAAAGAGATCTTAGAGGAGGGAAAGGGCCCCACATGTGCAAGAATGTTTGTGGCAGCCCTTTTTGTAGTGGCTAGAAACTGGAAACTGAAGGGATGCCCATCAATTGGAGAGTGGCTGAATAAATTATGGTATATGAATGTTATGGAATATTATTGCTCTGTAAGAAACAACCAGCAGGACGATTTCAGAGGGGCATGGAGGGACTTGCATGAACTGATGCTGAGTGAAACGAGCAGAACCAGGAGATCATCATACACAGCAACAACAGTATTACATGATGATCAATTCTGATGGACATGGCTCTCTGCAACAAAGAATTGTCTCAAACAAGTTCCAATTGTTCACTGAAGAAAACCATATACACCCTGATAGAGGGATATGAAATATGGACCACAACGTAACATTTTCATGATCTCTATTGACATTTGCTTGCATTGTGTTGCCTTTCTCTCATTCTTTTTTTTTCTTGTAGATAGGATTTTTCTTGCATAACTTCTCAAGCATTTCAACATTATTAACATGTAGTAGACTTCCTGCCATCTAGGGGAGGGGAAGGGACTGGGGGTAAAATTTGTAATAGAAAGCTTTGTAAAGATCAATGCTGGGGAACTACCCATACATATGTTATACAAATAAAAAGGTTTAATTAAAAAAAAAAGATCACCATTCAGTAGCTAGACTTCCATGAGGATCATCAATCACATGCCAAGGTCCACTGAGATCTCCATTTGGGAGACCAAGGCCCCATTAGGATCATCAGTTGACTGGAGAAAGGATGAAAAAAGCATAAAGAAAATGGAAGGATACAAGAAAAATAGCTGCAAGAGAGAATGAGTGGGACCAGTTCCTGCTGGAAGGTTTCCTGTGAACATGAGACAAAAAAAAAGAATTAGCCTAAATCTATGGAAGTGCTCAAAAGGGATTTTGAAAATCAATTAAGAGGGAAAAAAATAAGAAAGGAATTAAGAGTAGAGCAAAAGGAAATATAAAAAGCTAATGAAGAGAAAAATGCCTTAAAAAGCAAAATTGGCCAACTGGGAAAGGAGGTATAAAAGCTCACCCAGGAAAATATTTCCTTAAAAATTCAAATTGAGCAAAAGGAAGCTAATGATATTATGAGAAATCAAATAAATTGAAAGAATCCATTGATGACCTTCTGAAAGAGATCTTTAAATGAAAACTCCCAGGAATGGTATAACCAAATTCTGTCACTCCCAACTCAAGGAGAAAATATTGCAAGCATCCACAAAGAAACATTCAAATAGAGTGGAGCCACAGTCGGGATAATACAAAAATTAACACCTTCTACATTAAAGGACTGGGGGGCTTGGACTATGATATGCTGGAGGGCAATGGAGCTGCGACTGAAAACAAGAATCACCCACCAAAAACTTTCAGGTAATAAGGTGGAAATTCAATATAATGGAAGACTGTCAAGTTTTCATGAGGAAAAGACCAGAAGTGAATAGAAAATCAGATTATCAGATATAGAACTCAGGAGAAGCATAAGGAGGTAACCAAAAAAGTGTTATCATAAGAGACTTAATAGGGTTTATCTGTTTATATTCCAATATGGGAGGAAGAGAGTTGAAATTTGTTAAAACAGTAAGAAGGAGTATATATACAGAAGGCACAGGTGCGTGTTGAATATGAGGGGAACATATCTTAAAAACGAAATTAAGGAGTGAGAGATGAATGCACTGAGAGAAAGGGAAAAGGAAAAGCGGAATGGTATAAATTATGAGCCACCAAAAGAGGTAAGATGAAGCTTTTATACTGGAGAGGAAACAGGTCAGGACAGGGTGAGTTCTTTTCAGAATAGGCTCAAAGAGGAAATAAAATAAACAGTCATTCTGGTTATAATAATTTATCTTTCCCTGCAGGAAAACAGGAGGGGAATACTCACAGGAAGAGAGGAAGGTGATAACAAAGGGGGCATATGGAGAGAGAGAGTGGGCAATAGCAAAACAGTTTTGAGGCTGTACAGGGTGAAAGGAAAGGGAATATGATAAATGGGACCAAATACAATTAGCAATATTAATTGTAAAAATAATTTTAAAGCAACTTTCTCTGATAATGCTTTGTTTCTCAAAAATAAGAGGGGATTCAGTCAAATTTGTAAAAAACGAAAAATAAGAGTCATGTTCGAATTGATAAATGATCAAAAGATATGATCTATGCCCAAAGGGCTATAAATTCATGCATATCCTTTCATCTAACAATAGCACTACAAGGCATGAATCCCTGAAGAGATTAAAAAAAAAAAGAAAAAGGACCTATTTGTACATAATATTCAGAACAGCTCTCTTCTCAGGGCAAAAAAAAAATTGGAAGTTAAGGATATGCCTATTCATAGGTTTATCCTACTTTGCTAGTTTTATTATATACTGTTTTCTTTCATGTGTTTTACTATAATTGCCTACTTATTTTTTACTTCAAATGGCCCTTAATTTTCAAAAATCCCTCATAACTGACACAATGTTCCTGGCACATCGTAGGTGATCAATACTGGATTGTATTAAACATAGGTGCATAATAAAATCTTGCTAACCAATTAATTACTTTTGAGGAAAATAAGAACAAAATACAGTCTTTCACTGACATCTGGTGTTCAAATAGGATTACTGCAAATTACTTTAAAGTTTGAGACAAGGAAAAATATATCAAAAGTCCTCATTTAAGGCATTCAATAATGTCATCATTTCAAGGTTAATTGAAGGCTTATGCCCTTTTCCTAAAATTACACTTAAATTTCAGAATCTAGTTTCACTTATTTTAACCTGTGCAACAGTTGGCTCCTGATGAAAGAAAAAAGAAGGGAAAGAAATGAAGTCCTGAATTTGCAAGAGGCAGTGAGTAATGAATGAATTTCTTCTGTCAACACAGGAATTCAGGCCAAATCATATCAAAATTACATGTAGAATTCTCCAGGATAGCAAAGATCATCTGATCTCGGACCAGAGCTCTTAACAGGAGAGACACCATTGATTTGCTTTCACCCTTCTTTTCACTTCATTGGATAAGACATTGATACTACCCACTCACAAGAACATTATCAGACAAAATAAATCCAAAAACATGGGTAAAATAAGTTTTGAAGGAAGTCTATGAAAGTGATATCAAATGTGAGTAAGACTTGGACCTTATGAATTGAGGTATATAGGCAGATACTGGCTCTGGTGAGCAGGGCTAGGAAATAAAAAAAAATCCTATGTATACATAAAATCATACAGTGACTTTACACTGTATACACTGTCCTAAGTAGCTGGGCTATGATTTCAATCTGGCTCTTCATTTATTACCAGATGTTAAATGATGTGCACTATCTGTCTTCCTCAGTTGTGGTCAGTTTGAACAAAGCCAATGTCTGTCAGTCAGTCTGTCTGTCTCTCTCTGTCTCAGTCTCTTATCTCTGTCACTCTCTCTGTCTGTCTCTGTCGCTCTGTCTCTGTCTCAGTCCCTGTCTCTCTCTGTCTCTGTCTATGTCTCTCTCTTTCTATCTCTCTATCTCATTGTCTGTTGCTCTCTGAATCTTTATTGCTCTCTATATTTCTCTGTTGCACTATGTGTGTCTCTGAGTATTTCTCCGTAAGTGTCTCTGTCTCTTTCTCAGTCTCTTTGTATCTCTGTCTCTCTGTGTCTGTGTCTGTCCCTCTCTGTTTCTCTCTCCTCTCCCTCTCTCTATATTTCTGTCGCTCTCTGTATCTCTCTCTCTCTGTATGCCTCAGTTTCTCTCTCTGTCTTTCTGCATCTTTGTCTCTCTCTCTCTCTGTCTCTCTCTCTCTCTCTCTATATATATATATACATATATTATTATTATTATTAGGAGTTAATTTGCCCAACTTTATACCAATAAATTTGATAACCTAAGTGAAATGGAGGAATACCTACTAAAATACAGATTGCCCACATTAACAGAAGAGGAAATAAATTGCTTAAATAATCCCTTTTTAGAAAAAGAAATAGAACCATCTATTAATCAACTCCATAAGAAAAAATCCTCAGGACCAGATGCATTTGCATGTGAATTCTACCAAATATTTAAAGAACAATTAACTCCAATACTATATAAACTATTTGAAAAAAATAGGGAATGAAGGACTCCTACCAAATTCCTTTTATGACATAGGTATGGTACTGATACCTAAACCAGGTAGGACGAAAACAGAGAAAGAAAATTATAGACCAATCTCCCTAATGAATATTGATTTAATAATCTTAAATAAAATATTACCAAAGAGATTACAGAAAGTAATCCCCAGTATAATATGCCATGACCAAGTAGGATTTATAACAGGAATGCAGGGATGGTTCCACATTAGGAAAACTTTTAGCATAATTGACTATATCAATAACCAAATGAACAAAAAACAAATAATTATCTCAATAGATGCAGAAAAAGCATTTGATAAAATCCAACATCTATTTCCATTAACAACACTAGAAAATATAGGAATAAATGGACTTTTCCTTAAAATAGTCAGTAGCATCTATTTAAAACCATCAGCTAGCCTCATATGTAATGGTGATAAATGGCAACCATTCCCAATAAGATCAGGGGTGAAACAAGGTTGCCCACCATCACCACTACTATTTAATATTGTATTAGAAATGTTAGCTTTGGCAGTAAGAGAAGAAAAAGAAATCAAAGGAAACCAAATTATCACTCTTTGCAGATGATATGATGGTATACTTAGAGAACCCTAGAGAATCAACTAAAAACTTGCTAGAAACAATTCACAACCTTAGTAAAGTTGCAGGAAACAGAATAAATCCACAGAAATCATCAGCATTTTTATATATTACCAACAAAGTTCAGCAGCAAGAGATACAAAAAGAAATTTCATTCAAAATAACTGTCAATATTATAAAATATTTGGGAATCTATCTGCCAAGGGAAAGTCATATGATTATGAACACAACTACAGAACACTTTGCATACAAATAAAGTCAGATGCAAACAGATGGAAACATATCAAGTGCTCATGGATGGGCTGAGTGAATATAATAAAAATCATAAACCTACCTAAATTAATCTACTTATTTAGTGCCACATCAATCAAACTCCCAAGAAATTATTTTACAGACCTAGAAAACATAATAACAAAGTTTATCTGGAAGAACAAAAGGTCAAGAATTTCAAGGGAATTAATGAAAAAAAAATGCCAATGAAGGTGGCCGAGCTGTACCCAGACCTAAAACTACATTATAAAGAAGCAATCATCAAAACCATTTGGTACTGGCTAAGCAATTGAGTAGTCACCAGTGGAACAGGTTAGAATCAAAGGACAAAATAAGTCAATAACTATAGCAATCTAGTGTTTGACAAACCCAAAGACCCCAGCTGTTGGGATAAGAACTCACTATTTAACAAAAACTACTATATTTGGAACCTAGTATGGAAGAAATTAGGGCTTGACCAACACTTATAGCTGTATACCAAGATAAGGTCAAAATGGGTTCATGATTTAGACATAAAGAGTGATATTGTAAGCAAATTAGAAGAACATAGTTTACCTCTCAGATCTGTGGAAAAGGAAGGCATTTGTGTCCAAAGGAGAACTGAAACTCAAAATTAAACACCAAATAGATCATTTTGATTATATTGTTTAAAAGTTTTTGAACAAACAAAACTATGCAGACTAGATTAGATGGCAAGCAATAAATTGGGAAAACATTTTTTAAATTTTAGTGTTCTAATAAAGGCCTCATTTCTAAAATATATAGAGAATTGACTCAAATTTGTAAGAATTCAAGCCATTCTGCAATTGATAAATTTGTCAAAGGATATGAATAGACAATTTTCAGATGAAGAAATTAAAACCATTTCTAATCATATGAAAAGGTGCTCTAAATCACTATTCATCAGAGAAATGCAAATTAAGACAACTCTGAGATACCACTACACACCTCTCAGATTGGCTAAGACGACAGAAAAAGAAAATGATGAATCTTGGAGGGGGTGTGGGAAAACTGGGACAATAATGTATTGTTCGTGGAAATGTGAACGGGTCGAGCCATTCTGGAGAGCAATTTGGAACTAGGCTCAAAAGGTTATCAAACTGTGCATACGCTTAGATCCAGCAGGGTTTTTGTTAGGCCTATATTCCAAAGAGATCTTAAGAAAAGGAAAAAGACCCACATGTATAAAAATGTTTGTGGGCAGCCCTTTTTCCTAGTGGCAAGAAAGTAGAAATTGAGTGGATGCCCATCAATTGGAGAATGGCTGAACAAGTTATGGTATATGAATGTTATGGAATATTATCTTTCTATAAGAAACAATCAGGAGTATGATTTTTGAGAGGCCTGAAGAGATTTACATGAATTGATGCTAAATGAAAGGAGCAGAAGCAGGAGATCACTGTACATGGCAACATCAATATTATAGAATGATCAATTCTGATGAACGTGACTTTTCAACAATGAGATGACTGATGCCAGTTCCAATGATCTTGTGATGAGGAGAGCCATCTACACCCAGAGAGAGGACTGTGGGAACTGAATGTAGATCACAACATAACATCCTGACTCTTTTTGTTGTTGTTTGTTTGCATTTGTTTCCTTACTCATTTTCTCTCCTTTTTAACCTGATTTTTCTTGTGCAGCAAAACCACTGTATAAATACGTTTATACATACTGAATCTAACACATATTTTAACATATATAACATATATTGGATTGTTTGCCATCTAGGGGAGTGGTGAAGGGAAGGAGGCAAAAAACTGAAACACAAAGCTATGCATGGGTCAGTGATGAAAAATTATCCATGCATATGTTTTGAAAATAAAAACCTTAAAAATGAAAAAATGAAAAAATGGAGTGAGAAAGAGGGAAGCACTGGGAGAAGGAGGAAGGGAGAGATATAATGGAGGAATTTTTCTCACATAAAAGAGGTATTCAAAGGAGAGACTTTACAGTGAAATGGGATATGAGGTGGAGGAAGTTAATGGGCAATCATTGAACATCACTCTCATCAGTTTCAAAGAAGGAAGAATATATGTGTGTATGTGTGCATATGTGTGTGTGTTTATAAAAACTCAGTTGCATATAGAAAATTATATTACCCAATAGAGAAATAATAGGAGAAGTGAATAAGGAGAAAGGATGTAGAATGACAAGAGGAAGAGCAGATGCATGAAGCAGTGGCTAGCAGCAAAATAGATTTTTGAGAAGGAACACAATGGAAAGATACAGAGATAAAAATAGAAAGACAGAGGTAGAGAGAGACAGAGAGGAAAGAAGGAAAAACAGGATGAAGAAGAAGGAGTAGGAGGTAGAGGAGGAGGAGAATAAAACCAAGAAGAAGAACAAGGAGAACAAGAGGAAAAAGAACCACATAAAGAAAAATAAATGGATTGCAGGGAAATAGTCATCACAAGAATAAATATGAAGGGAATGATCTCACCCAAAAATAGAAGAAGAGAAGGTAGAAACAAGATGGAAGAGTAAAGGCAAGGACTGGTCTGAGCTCTCCCCCACATCCCTCCAAATACTTTAAAGTAATGGCTCTAAACAAAATTTATAACAACCGAACTCACAAAAAGACAGAGTGAAACCATCATCCAACGCAGGACAACTTGGAAGTCGGCAGGAGAAGTCTGTCACGCCTAGGGGGACAGGGAGTGCAGTCCAGTGGGGGCCGAGCCAGCACAGCTCCAGCAAACCAGGAGTTGACCTTGGAAACCACTGAATCAGCAGTGGCAGCTGCAGCTTCCAGAGCTCTCAGCCCACAGACTGTAAGGAGGTTGAATAACTGTTCAGAAGGTGATTACAGGGGTAATCACTCCTGTAAAGAGGGAGAAAACAAATGAAACCCAAAATAATACAAAAATAAATACTGAAATCTATCTTTACATGTAAATGAAAAATAAAATACTATTGAGTTTAAAAAATACTATAGGGCATATTAGCTAGTTATCTGTGATGGGGAGGCTAGGGATATATGAGATTAACTAAGGTTATGTAACGAACATACAAAAACTCCATGGGGGAAACAACAAATCAATACATACAAAATACATACAGAATAAATAGGAAGATTTTACCAAGTGAAGGCATTTGAATTAAGAAGGATTAGGAAAGACTTCTCATGAAAGATGAGATTTTATTTGGGATGGAATCAGGTGAGAAAGAAGAGCACTGCAAACATGGGGGGCAGCCAGAGAAAATACCAGGAGCTGAAAGATGGAGTGTCCTGTTTGTGGGATAGCCAGGCTACCAATGTCACTTGTTCAAAGGCTGAGGTAGGAGATGCCTGGAGAGATAGAAAGGGGCCATTCCCCTTCAGGAGCTCTATTCAGCAAGATTTGCCTGCTTGCTCTTCCTCACACTTCATTACTCATCTACATATCACTGCAAAGTGTTTCCCATAATTCCTACAAAGTAGGCACCTAATATATGCTTGTAGACCAATCAATCGCCATTCAGGAACATAGCAGTCTTTCACTGACATGGAATAGAACTAAGAGTTTCTGCAGTTTCTGAAATGTTTAGCCTCCAGGTCAATAAAACTGTTCAAGAAACTCCAGTATCATCCCCGTAGACCAGGGGTTAAACAGAGAATCCAGGTTTTGCCATTTCTAGCCCTTAACATTTTAAGCATATCCTACTTTGTTAGTTTTATTACATACTGTTCTCTTACATGTGCTTTACTGTAATTGCCTGCTTATTTTTTGCTTCATATGGCCCTTAATTTCTAAAAATCCCCCATAACTAGCACAACATTTTTGACACAGAGTAGGTGATCAATACATGTTTATAAATTGAATTGAAAATAGATGCATAATAAATACTTGCTGATCAATTAATAACTTTTGAGGAAAATAAGAACAAAACAGTCTTTCACTGACATCTGGTGTTCAAATAGGATTATTGCAAATTGCTTTAAAGTTTAAGACAAGGAAACATACCTCAAAAGTCCTCATTTAAGGACATCCAATGATATCATTATTTCACTATTACTTGAAGGCTACTAGCTTATGTCCATTTCCTAATATTACAATTAGATTAAATCCAGAGTCTAGTTTTTTTTTTATTTTAACCTTTGCAACAGTTTACTTTTGGTAAAAGAGAAAAGGGGGAAAAATGAACTCCTGAATTTGCTAGAGAAAGTAAATAATGAATTCTTTCCTTCCACACAGGATTTCAGGCCAAATCATCCATATCAAAATTACTTATGAAACTCTCCATGACAGCAAAGATCATCTGATCTAGGATCTTTCTCACCTGATCTAGGTAGAGACACCATTATTTGGTTTCACCCTTCTTTTCACGTCATTGGATAAGACATTAATACTACCCACTCACAAGAACATTATTCAGAGAAAATAAATCCAAAAACATGGAATCAAAGTTTTGAAGGAAATTTATGAAAGTGATATCAAATTTGAATAAGACTTGGACCTTACCAATTGAGGCATGTAGGCAAATATTGGCTTTGGTGAGCAGGGCTAGGAAATTAAAAAAAAAACTAAGTACATATAAAATCATACAGGGAGTTTACAGCTGTATTCACTGTGCTAGTTAAGCTAGGCAAGGATTTCAATGTGGCTCTTCATTTACTACCAGATGCTAATGATGTGCCATATCTGTCTTCCTCAGTTATGCTCTGTCTGAACAAAGCCACTGTCTCTCTGTCTGTCTCTGAATCTCTATCTCTGTATCTCTGTTGTTCTCCATATCTCTGTCTCTGTGGCTCTCTGTGTGTCTGTGTCTCTCTCTGTCCTCTCTGTATCTCTGTCTCTATCTCTGTCAGAGGGGGCTTCAGGATCACTTGTAGCACCATTATCGCTTGTAGTTGATATTTCACATTTGGCATCTTTTAGACCCAGAATAGATGAGAGCTTTGCATTCAAAACATGGAGAGCTGTTTCAATTTGTTGAATCTAAAGTGAAAGAGCTGAAAGCTATCTCTAAGATATATAGAGAATTGTCTCATATTTATAAGAATTCAAGCCACTCTTCAATAGATAAATGGTCAAGGGATATGAACAGACAATTTTCAGATGATGAAATTAAAACTATTTCTAGTCATATGAAAAGGTGCTCCAAATCACTATTGATCAGAGAAATGCAAATTAAGACAGCTCTGAGGTACCACTACACACCTGTCAGATTAGCTAAAATGACAGGAAAGGATAATGACAGGTGTTGGAGGGGATGTGGGAAGACTGGGACACTGATGCATTGTTGGTGGAACTGTGAACAGATTCAACCATTCTGGAGAGCAATTTGGAGCTATGCTCAAAAAGATACAGCAGTCTTTCTATTGGGCTTATATCCCAAAGAAATCATAAAAGAAGGAAAGGGCCCCACATGTGCAAGAATGTTTGTGGCAGCCCTTTTTGTAGTAGCTAGAAACTGGAAACTGAATGGATGCCCATCAATTGGAGAGTGGCTGAACAAATTATGGCATATGAATGTTATGGAATATTATTGTTCTGTGAGAAACGACCAGCAGGATGACTTCAGAGAGGCCTGGAGAGACTTGCATGAACTGATCCTGAGTGAAGTGAGCAGAACCAGGAGATCATTATTCATGGCAACAAGACTATATGATGATCAGTTCTGATGGACATGGCTCTCTTCAACAATGAAATGCTTCAAACCAGTTCCAATTGTTCAGTGAAGAAAGCCATATACACCCAGAGAGAGGGATGTGAAATGTGGACCACAACATATCATTTTCATGCTCTCTATTGATGTTTGCTTGCATTGTATTTCCTTTATCTGATTATTCTTTCTTGTAGATACGATTTCTCCTGCACAAAAATGATGTGTGGAAATAAGTATACACATATTCGATTTCTTAAGTATTTTAACATAATTAACATGTAGTTGATATCCTGCCATCTAGGGGAGTGGTGGGGAGTAGGGGGGGAAATGTGTAACAGAAAGCTTTGTAAGGGTTAATGTTGAAGAATTACCCATACATATGTTTTGCAAATAAAAAGTATTAATAAAAAAAAAAGAAAGAGCTGAAGGCTTCTCTTCAAACACTGTAGAAAATCATTTGAGGAATGGCTTCATATTACCACAAAGTTAATTACAAATGCAATATTTTAATATGACTCTGAGATGCCACTTCACACCTCTCAGATTGGCTAAGATGGCAGGAAAAGATAATGATGAATGTTGAAGGGGACGAGGGAAAACTGGAACACTAATGCATTGTTGGTAGAGTTGTGAAATGATGGGACCATTCTGGAGAACAATTTGGAACTATGCCCAAAGGATTGTAAAACTGTTCCTATCCTTTGTTCCAACAGTATTTCTACTGGGTCTGTATCTCAAAGAAATCATAAAAGAGGAGAAAGGACCTTCTTCATTTACTACTAGATGCTAATGATGTGCCATATCTGTCTTCCTCAGAACAAAGCCACTGTCTGTCTGTCTGTCTCTGTCTCTGAATCTCTATCTCTGTATCTCTGTTGCTCTCCATATCTCTGTCTCTCTCTGTGGCTCTCTATGTGTCTGTGTCTCTCTCTGTCCTCTCTGTATCTCTGTCTCTATCTCTGTCAGAGGGGGCTTCAGGATCACTTGTGAAAAATGGTCATGGCAGCCCTTTCTGTAGCAACAAGGAACTACAAATTGAGTGGATGTCCCTCAGTTGGAGAATGGCTAAATAATTTATGGTATATGAATGTTATGGAATATTATTGGTCTATATGAAATGATGAGCAGACTGATTTCAGAAAAACCTGGAATTACTTACATGAACTGATGCTAAGTGATTAGAACCAGGAGATCATTATACACAGCAACAGCAGGATTATAAGCTGATCATTTCTGATGCAAATGGCTCTCATCAACAATGAGATGATTCAGTTCCAATGGTCCTGTGATGAAGAAAGCTATCTGCCACCAGAGAGAGGACAGCGGGAACCAAATGTGGACCACAACACAATATTTCTACTCTTTTTGTTGTTTGTTTGAATTTTATCTTCTTTATCTTTCTTTTTCCTTTTTGATTTGATTTTTCTTGTGCAGCATGAGATTGAGGGAAACATGTATAGAATAATTGCACATGTTTAACATATACTGGATCACTTCCTATCTGAGGAAGGGAGTTGTGGGAAGAGAGGGAAAATAGAATACAAGGATTTATAAGGGTAAATGTTGAAAATTATCCATGTATACATTTTGAAAATAAAATGCTTTAATTAAAAAAGAAATTTACCAACCTACACAAAAAAAGAATATGGGTTCTTTCTAAATACATAAGCAAGCGAGGAAAAAAGATGTATTTTGAAGAAAAGCATAATGCCACACAGTAGGTGAGTATTCTGGGATCCTTGGGACAATATGGTTGTCTCACAGTGTGGCTAGGCTTTGGTTGGGAGGTGGGGTTGGGTTTGTGGGTGAGGATCTAGGACATTGTAGATGGTCTGATGGTAGATCTGCTACCAACCAGTGATCTTAATAGGGACCTACCATTAGAGTGATAATCTCAGAGGTGATCTAGGGTCCAGTGAGTGGTTTTCCTAGAACTCTACCAAATAACTAGGGCATCATGGAGCACCTGAAACAAAAGTAGTGGTCTCTATTGGGTTTGGGGATTTAATGTATCCCTCCCCTAAGAGACAGATGGACAAGTAGAAATTGAAATACAAACCTGGCACTTCACTGGAGGTCTCTCCATGAGCATGAAATCTGTGGCAGACAGTTAGCTTTGCCTTATAGGAGTCTGGGATAATGACAGAGATAAAAGAGATTCTGATTTGTTCTTCCAACCTCAAAGGCTTGTCATTGCAATGGAGGCTGCTACCAATTCCTCTAAAACCACCATTCAGTAGCTAAACTCCCAAGCGGATCATCAATCACATGCCAAGGTCCAGTGAGATTTGCATTTGGGAGACCAAGGCCCCATTAGGATCATCAGTTGACTGGAGAAAGGATGAAAAAAAACATGAAGAATATGGAAGAAAACAAGAAAAATAGCTGCAAGAGAGAATGAGTGGGACCAGGCCCTGCTGGAAGGTTTCCTGTGAAGATGAGATTAAAAAAAATAAGAATTGGCTTGAATCTATGGAAGTGCTCAAAATAGATTTTGAAAATCAATTAAGAGAGAGAAAAAAAATTAAGCAAAGAATTAAAAGTAGAGTAAAAGGAAATATAAAAAGCTAATGAAAAGAACAATGCTTTGAAAAGCAAAATTGGCTAACTGGGAAAGAAGGTATAAACTCTCACCCAGGAAAATATTTCCTTAAAAATTTGAATTGAGCAAAGTGAAGCTAATGACATTATGAGAAATCAAATAAATTGAAAGAACCCATTGATCACATTCTGAAAGAGATCTTTAAATGAAAACTGTCAAGAACATTATTCCAAAATTCTGGAACTCCCAATATAAGGGAAAAATATTGCAAGCATCCACAAAGAAACAATTCAAATAGAGTGGATAATAAAAGATTTAGCATTTTCTACATTAAAGGACCCAAGGGCTTGGAATATGATATGCTGGAGGGAAGTGGAACTGGGAATAAAACCAAGAATCACCTACCCACCAAAAACTTTCAGGTAATAAGGTAGACATTCAATCTCATGGAGGATTGTCAAGTTTTCATGAGGAAAAGACCAGAAGTGAATAGAAAATCAGATTTTCAGATATAGGATGCAGGAGAAGCATAAGGAGGTAACCAAAAAGAGACTTAATAGGGTTTATCTGTTTACATTCCTATATGGGAGGAAATATGTAATTCGTTAGGACAGTTAGAAGGAGTATATATATATATAGAAGGCACAGGTGTGAGTTGAATATGAGGGGATATCTTAAAAATGAAATTAAGGAATGAAAGAGGAATGCACTGAGAGAAAGGAAAAAGGAAAAGCGGAATGGTATAAATTATAAGCCTTCAAAAGAGGTAAGATCAAGCTTTTACTTTGGAGGGGAAAGGGGGCAGGACAGGGGGATTGCATGAATCTTACTCTTATCAGAATAGGCTCAAAGAGGAAATAAAATAAACATTCACTATGATTATAAACATGTTTTTCCTTGCAGGAAAGGAGGAGGGGAATAGATACAGGGAGCAAGGTGATAACAAAGAGGGCATATGGAGAGAGGGAGTGGGCAGTAATAAAACACTTTTGAGGCTATACAGGGAGAAAGGAAAAGGAGAATATGGGAAGAAATACAGTTAGCAATATTAATTATAAAAAGAATTTTGAAGCTACTTTCTCTGATAATGCCAAAAGATGGGATTGAGTTAAATTTGTTAAAAATAATAATAATAAGAGTCTTGCCCCAATTGATAAATGATCAAAAGATATGATCTATGCCCAAAGGGCTATAAATTCATGTATATCCTTTCATTTAACAATAGCACTGCAAGGCATGAATCCCCAAAAAGATTTTTTTTAAAAGAAAAAGGACCTATATGTATAAAACATTCAAAACAGCTCTCTTCTCAGGGTAAAAATTGGAAGTTAAGGAGATGACCATTCATGGGAATATCATCCTTTGCGAGTTTTATTATATACTGTTTTCTTTCATGTGTTTTACTAAAATTGCCTACTTTTTTTGCTTCACATGGCACTTAATTTCCAAAAATCCCCCATAACTGGCACAACATTCTTGGAACATAGTAGGTGATCAGTATATGTTTATTGAATTGAATTGAAAGTAGGTGCATAATAAAAGCTTACTGACCATTTAATTACTTTTGAGGAAAATAACAACAAAACACAGTCTTTCACTGACAACTGGTGTTCAAGGATTACTGCAAATTACTTTAAAGTTTAAGAAAAGGAAAAATAATCAGAAGTCCTCATGGAAAGCATCTAATAATGTCATCATTTCAGGGTTAATTGAAGGCTACTAGCTTATGTCCCTTACCTAATATTAACCTTAGATGAATTTCATAGTCTAGTTTTACTTATTTTAACCTGTGTGACAGTTTGCTCCTGGTGAAGGGAAAAAGAAAGGAGAGAAATGAAGTCCTGAATTTCCTAGCGGAAGTGAGTAATGAAGTCCTTCTGTCAACAGGAATTCAGGCCAAAACATCCACATCAAAATTACATGTGAAACTCTCCAGGATAGCAAAGATCGTCTGATATTGGACCAGAGCTCGTAACAGTAGATATCCAATTGATTTGGTTTCACCCTTCTTTGCACACCATTGAATGAGACATTGGTACTACCCACTCACAAGAGTATTATTCAGAGAAAATAAATCTAAAAACATGGGTAAAATAAGTTCTGAGGAAAGTTTATAAAAGTGATATCAAATGTGAGTAAGACTTAGACCTTATCATAACATTTTCATGCTCTCGATTGATGTTTGCTTGCATTGTGTTTCCTTTATCTGATTTTTTTTCTTGTAGATACAATTTTTCTTGCACAACAATGATAAGTGTGGAAATATGTATACATATATTCGATTTGTCAAGTATT
Organism: Myrmecobius fasciatus; assembly: GCA_023553655.1. Classification (NCBI taxonomy): domain Eukaryota; kingdom Metazoa; phylum Chordata; class Mammalia; order Dasyuromorphia; family Myrmecobiidae; genus Myrmecobius; species Myrmecobius fasciatus. The sequence goes on from JAJPUD010013356.1 coordinate 17,170, forward strand.
TTAATATAATTAACAAGTAATAGATATCCTGCCATCTAGGGGAGGGGTGGAGAGTAGGGAGGAAAATTTTGTAACACAAAGCTTTGTAAAGGTTAATGTTGAAGAATTACCCATACATATGTTTTGCAAATAAAAAGAAAAAAAAAAGACTTAGACCTTATGAATTGAGGCATATAGGCAAATATTGGCTCTGGTGAGAAGGGCTAGGAAATTTTAAAAAACTACATATATATAAAATAATGCCATAATTTTACAGCTGTATTCACTGTCCTAAGTAGCTGGGCTAGGATTTCAATCTGGTTCTGCTACTACCAGATGATAAATGATGGGTGACATCTATCTCCCTCAGTTATGCTCTGTCTGAACAAAACCAATGTTTGTCTGTCTCTCTGTCTCTATCTCTCTGTCTCTCTGTATCTCATTTTGTGTATCTCTGTGTATTTCTGTTCTTCTCTGTGTCACTGTATCTCAGTGTGGGTCTCTCTGTGTGTCTCTTTCTCTTTGTTTTTTTCTCTCTATTTCATTGTCTGTCGCTCTCTGCGTCTCTGTCTCTCTCTGTGTCTTTCCCTGTCTCTGTGCATCTCTATCTCTGTCTCCATCTTTCTGTCTCTCTCCCTTTTCTGGCCCTGCCAAGCTTATATGGTTTATATCTGTCACCTCAGGTCCCTCTCTGACCAGTCATTCCTTTAAGACCTTCAGGGACTCAGGGGATCACAGGACCCCACATCTAGAACTGGAAGACACCTCACAGGCCAGTTAATTCCATCCCCCTATTTTATACAGCAGGAAACTGAGAAACTTAGGTTTAGGGAGTTTCAGGACAGTGAGGATCATGGGGGTATATAAATAATGGCCAGTCAGGTACATGGAGGCTGGTGTCATGAACATTGAGAGTCCACTTGGGGGGATTCTTTATGTTGCATTCAGCAACACTGGAATGGCTCAAAATGTTTTGTTGACTGTCATCACCAAATCCAGTATAGGAGGGCATGGACAGATGAACAGCAACTCAGTCAGGGAGAGAGTCACTCTGGAACATGGACCTGTAGCCAAATAGAGGTCACTCAGTATTAAGCAAGAAGGCCTACTCACTTAGGTAGAATTAGAACTGTGACCCACAGGCAAGCTTGTGGGACAATTTCTGCCACTAGTCTTATTAAAAGTGGAAATAATTAAGCCCTGAATCTCCCAGCCTTGTATAATAGGAGCCATTCTAGGTTTAGAGCTGGGAGGGGATGCTTGTGTAGCCACAAAGATCATTTTATTCCTGGTGCTAATTTACCTAAATTAGCTGGATGGAGGGAAGGGTGACCTTGTTTAATATTTTGGAGATGCTATTTGTATAGGGAATTAAGAAAATGTGTGTTCATTGCTATTACTGTATCTGTGGATTGTATCCAACACTCCACTCCATGGGGAATTGGTTTGTTGGCCAGTCATCAGGTGGTGGGCTGAAATCCTGGTTGATTTAACTCTTCACTCATGAATCATAAGCCAGAGGTTAAATAATCTTCTTGAGGAAAAGTGTGTGTGTGTGTGTGGAGTATAACATGGGTGGAGTTAAATGGAACACCTTGCACCTGTCCATCAGGTGTTCTTGGATCACAAATATAGCATATCACAAGGTTCCCTGCTGAGGCAGCCACCTGGGTCAGTCTCACTAGTTCTCCACCAGAGGACTCAGACCAGGGCTACCCCAGGAGTATTTACATCCTCAAAATTAACCTCATGGTCAGGAGACAGGCTTAGTGGGACAAATCACAAATCAGTTAAATCAAGGACACCATAAAGAGAAAGAGCAGGAAGCAGGGATTATTGATCAAACAATTTCATTGGTCACTGAAACAAATGGACAATTATTTGATAATAATCTCCTTTTTTCAACCCTAATGCCTTATCTATCTCTGATGTTCAGGGTTCAGTAGCTTCCTCTTCCACTAATCTCAACAACTCCTTTCTTTAATTCATTGTTTACAATATGTTGTCTATCTCCTGATCCACTATCTTGTCAGGAATCCACCTTTCACTCCTTGCAACTTTCCATCATATTCATCCATTCACCTCTGTGAGTGGATGAACAAGGACAGAGTCATGTCCTAACTACTTCCCTTTTCCCTTTCTGTTCCCCTGGTTGCATGTCAGGTGATTGGGGTTTCCTAGTGAGTGATTTAGGGAGAGAAAATACTATGGTCACCATCCCCTTGTGAGTGATTCTAAGAAAGTGACAGAGTTTCAGCCATATTAGTTGTTGGTACCCTTATAACTTGTGGAGCCCACAATTTAAAGAAAAGTTTCTCATTCACTGGTGGAAAGACAAAGAGAGACATCTGGATCTGACACAACCGGAAATCTCTGTCCTGTTCAACACATTCCTGGACATGCTAGCAATACCAATAAGACAAGAAAGCCCAAATGAGGGAACAAGCATAAACAAAGAAACAAAATTATCACTCTTTGTAAATGATGAGACAATTTACTGAGAAAATTCTGAAGAATCAAAAAAAGACTTTAACTAACCTATTCATTTCATTAAATAAATTCAGTAAAAATTTGATAGATAATGTAAAGTCCCATAAACTAGCACTGCTGTATAGGCAAACACAATAGGAAGTGTTAGAAAGGCAAATGTATTTGAAAATCATTATAGAAATTGTAAAAATTATGGAGAGGTATCTACCAACTTAATCCAAGAATTGTATGAATTCAAGTTTAAAACACATTCTCCAGAAATAAAGGCAGATCTAAATAATTGCAGAAATCTTCCCTGTTCTGGAATAGATTGAGCCAATACAAGAAAAAATAAAAACATTACTTAATTGACTAATTAAATGCCACCTCAAATTTACAAACTGAAATTTTATTGAGGAAGAGGAAAAACATTCTTGCAATTCATAAGGAGGAATGAAAGATCAAGAACTTCATAACAAACAAAAAACCTTGACAAATAAAAGGCCTATAAGTGACAGACAGCAAACTACACTACAAAACAGGTATCATCCATTTGGTAGTGGTAAAAAACAGAGAGATCAAAAAGTTGAACAGATTAGGAGCAGAACACACAAAATCAAATAATCACAGAAGAAAAGTGTTTAAGAAGCTCAAAGACTTAAGTTACATGTAAGTGGTCATTTGATTAAAAAACAACTTCTTGAATAACTGGAAAGTAGTTTTAGCAAAAATTGGGTATGGAATGACACATTGGGAGAGTAAGGAAGAAGTGATCTTTCATGGCTATGGATGGGGAAGAGTTCATGACTACATGAGAGATAGGGTATAATCCCAAAGATAAAATGGACAATTTTGATTATGTAGAATTGAAAACTTTTTTTGCAGGAACTAACCTAATGCAGTTAAAATGAGCAGAAAAACAGGTAAGTGAGGAGGAGGGGCAGAAATCTGCAATTATGTTCTTTGATTAATTTCTCATTTCCAAGACATAAAAGACATTTATCCCTCAACTTCAGGATCCATGGGGGGAAAAGAAATGGCATCCCCCAGATGCCAGATCTCTGCCTTTGAGCTAAGGGAAGAAGATAGCATTCTACCAAAGAAAAGATTCCTCATTCCCAGAGAAGAAGAAAAAGGTTATTTCATTCCCTCTCCAGACTGGTCTCCTGACTCGGGAGAAAGTGAACAATACCATTCCTCCCACTCCCACAATTTGTTCTTTTGTCTGAACTGTCTAAAGTCCTGAGAAAACTGTACCCTGAGGCCACAACTCTTTGGACAATGAAAACCTATCTGAAATCATTTCTCTTTTTTTATTAAAAGCTTTTTATTTACAGAACATATGAGTGATTTTTCTACACTGACCTTTGTAAAACTTTTTTTTTGTTTCAAGCTTTTCCCCTCCTTCCCCCCACCCCACCCCTAGATGACAAGTAATCTAATACATGCTAAATGTGTTAAATTATATGACAAATCCAATATATGTATACATATATACACAGTTATCTTACTGCACAAGAAACATCAGATCTAGAAAGAGAGAAAAAAAAACAACCTAAGAAGGAAAACAAAATGCAAGGAAATATTCACAGAAAGCGTTAAAATGCTGTGCTGTGGTTCACAATCAGTTCCCTCAGGCCTCTCTCTGGATGTATATGACTATGTTCATCGCTAAACAATAGAAACTGGTTTGAAACATCTCACTGTTGAAGAGAACCATGTCCATCAGAATTGATCATTGTATAGTCTTGTTGCTGTGTATCATGTTCTCCTGGTTCTGCTCATTTCACTCAGCATCAGTTCATGCAAGTCTCTCCGGGCCTCTCTGAAATCATACTGCTGGCTGTTTCTTACCGAACAATAATACTCCATGACATTCATATACCATAATTTATTCAGCCATTCTCCAGTTGATAGGCATCCTTTCAGTTTCCAGTTTCTTGCCACTACAAAAAGGGCTGCCACAAACATTTTTGCACATGTGGGTCCCTTTCTCTCCTTTAAGATATCTTTGGGATACAGGCCCAGCAGAAACACTGCTGGGTCAGATGGTATACACAATTTCATAACTTTTTGAGGATAGTTCCAGATTGCTCTCCAGAATGGTTGGATCCATTAGCAGTTCCACCAACAACGTATCAGTGTCCCAGTTTTCCCACATCCCCTCCAACATTCATCATTATCTTTTCCTGTCATTTTAGCCAATCTGACAGGTGTGTAGTGGTACCTCAGAGTTGGCTTAATTTACATTTCTCTGATCAATAGTGATTTGGAGCACCTTTTCATGTGACTAGAAATAGTTTCAATTTCTTCATCTGAAAATTGTCTATTCCTATCTTTTGACCATTTATCAATTGGAGAATGGCTTGAAATCTTATATATTTGAGTCAATTCTCTATACATTTTAGAAATGAGGCCTTTATCAGAACCTTTGAATGTAAAAATATTTTCCCAGTTTATTGCTACCCTTCTAATCTTGTCTGCATTCATTTGTTTGTACAAAAACTTTTTAACTTGATATAGTCAAAATTATCTATTTTGTGATTAATGATGATCTCTAGTTCTTCTTTGGTCACAAATTCCTTCCTCCTCCACAGGTCTGAGAGGTAAAACATCCTACCTTGTTCTAATTTGTTTATAATATCATTCTTTATGTATAGATCATGAATCAATTTCGACCTTATCTTAGTATACGGTGTTAGGTGCAGGTCAATGCCTAGTTTCCATCATGATCTGAAAAACTACATTTACTATTTCTGCCTTCATGCAGTTGATTTTGAGATTTCTGTGTCCTAACACATGGCCAATTTTTGTACAAGTTCCATGAACTGCTAAGAAAAAAGAAAACTCCTTTCTGTCTCCATTTAATTTCCTCCAAAGGTCTATCATACCTAACTTTTCTAACGTTTTATTTACCTCCTTAACTTCTTTCTTACTTATTTTGTGGTTTGATTTATCTAGTTCTGAGAGAGCAAGGTTGAGATCACCCCACTATTGTAATATTGCTGTTTATTTCTTCTTGCATCTCTTTGAACTTTTCCTCTAGGAATTTACATGCTATACCACTTGGTGCATATATGCTTAGTATTGATATTGCTTCATTATCTGTGGTAACCTTTAGTAAGATACAGTTTCCTTCCTCGTCTCTTTTAATTAGATCTATCTTTGCTTTTACATGATCTGAGATTAGGATTGCTACCCCTGCTTTTTTTTTGTTCACCTGAAGCATAATAGATTCTGCTCCAGCCCTTTACCTTCAATCTATATGTATCATTATGCATTAAATGTGTTTCTTATAAACAACATATTATTGGATTCTGGGTTTTAATCCAGTCTGCTATCCATTCCCGCTTTATGGGAGAGTTCATTCCATTCACATTCACAATTAAAATAACTAATTCTGTATTTCCTGCCATCTTATTTACCCTAGCTTATGCTTTTCTCTTTCCTATCCCCTTTCCCTCCTCCCTAGTATTTTGCTTTTGATAACCACTTCCCTCAAACAATCCTTCCCCTTTGGAGTCCCACCCCCTTTTTACACCTTTCCCTTAATTCTTCTGTTTTCCCTTCTATTAGTCTATTCCCTTTCTTTTCCCCCTTTCCCTCCTGTTTCCTTATAAGGTAGGACAAGTTTCTTTGTGATACCCAATATGTCTATTATTTTCTCAGAGCCAAATCTGATGAGATGAAGATTAACACAATTCTCATTCCCCTCCCTTTTTTCCCTCAATCATTATAGGTTTTCTTTGCCTCTATATGTGATATAATTTCTCTTATTTTACCTCCTTTTCCTCCTCTTCCAGTGTTATACCTTTTCTACCTCTAATTTCTTTTTCAGATTGTCATATCATAATAATAATAATCATATCATACTAATCATAAAATCACAATAATCATATAATATAATCATAAAATCAACCCTCATTCTATAAGCATCCATAACAGAAATATTGTTCTCAAGAGTTTTTTTTCTTGTTACCTTTTTATGTTTCTCTTGAGTTTTGTGTTTGTAGATCAAATTTTTTGTTCAGTTCTGGTTCATTAGAAATAGGTGAAATTCATCTATATCATTGAATGTCCATCTTCTTTCCTGAATGATAATGCTCATTTTAGCTGGATAGTTTATTCTTGGCTTTAATCCCAGTTCCTTTGCTTTCCAGAATATCTGGTTCTAGGCCCTTCAATCCTTCAAAGTAGAAGCTGCTAGGTCCTGTGTGATCCTAATTGTGGCTCCTTGGTATTTGAATTGTTTCTTTCTGGTTTCTCGCAATATCTTTTCCTTGGTATGATAGTTCTGAAATTTAGCCACGATATTCCTGGGGGGGTTAATTTTGGGGTTTCTTTTAGGAGGTGATCAGTGGATTGTTTCAATAGTTATTTTGCCTTCTGATTCTAAAATATCAGGGCAGGTTTCTTTTGTGATTTCCTGGAAGATAGTGTCTAGGTTAATTTTTTCATCCTGGCTTTCAGGAAGCCCTATAATCCTTAGATTGTCTCTCCTAGATCTATTTTCCAGGTCAGTTGCTTTCCTAGGAGATATTTCATGTTTTCTTCTGTCTTTTCATTTATTTGTTTTTATTTGACTGATTCTTGAAGTCTTGTTGAGTGATTCACTTCCATTGGTTCGATTTTAATTTTTAATGTCATTTTCTTCAGTTACTGTTTTTAGTTCCTTTTGCAACTGACCAATTACATTTTTATTGCATTCTTTTTCCATTTTTTCCATTTTATTTTGCAATGATCTCATTTCATTTTTTCATATTTCTTCTAACTCTCTTTTAAGATCCTTTATGCAATATTCAAAGAAAGCCTTGTGACATGGAGTCCAGTTTATGTCTCTCTTTGGGGCTTTTTCTGGAGTTGCTTTACCTTTAGGGACCTCAGGATTTGAGGTCTCTCTCCATAAAAGCTGTCTATGGTGAGAGTTCTTTTTGGTTTTTTTATTCATTTTTTTAAAGGTGTGGGGTCTGTTCAAGGCAAAAAAGGGACAGCTGATTTAATTTAATTTGGAGCAGTTCTGCTGATTGAGTTATTTCAGGTAATCAGCAGTTCTGCTGATTGATTGATTGCTTCAGGGTGCTGTGTAATGGCAGCTAGGTCAGGCACTCTTTAGAGGTTCAGTGGTTCACAATCTACCCCCCACAAAAGGCAAATTTTCCAAACCACCTGCTTATCAGGACAGATTGGCCCAAGAGACCCACAGAAGACTCCCAGGTGTGTGAAAAGTACAATATTCTGACTCTTGATCTGACTCCTCTTCCAGCTCCCTGCTCCAGCTCCCTGCCCCGGTCTCCCTGTGCTGCGGTCTGGGTTCAGCAAACCACCCCCCTGCCCAATTAAAACAGACATGTTTTGAAGTTCTTCCAGAGTATCTTCTTCTAGAAATGTGTTGTCCTCCAGATATTGTGGATTTTTTTACTTCAAAATCAGGCTAGAGGCTTCATATGTTGTTGGTTTGAGGGAAGGTTAGAGGAGGTTACAGAGACTCCTGTCTGATCTCCACCATCTTGGCTCCACCCCTCTGAAATCATTTCTCAATGATTAAAAAACTGATTTCTGATCCTTCTCTCCCCATTCCACTGATTCTACTCTCCCTGCCCCTTAACCATCAAACTCAGTTCTCCAGTTCCCTATTTCCTCCATCATCCATCCCTCCACCATATATCTCAGTGTCCTACTCTAAAGCCACCACCCCTTCCACTGTGCCTTCTGGGATGCCAGTTCTCCAGGTAACAAACTTGCTTTCACTTTAAATCTTTCCTTTCCCTGCTCTGAGATCTACCTGGTTCCCCTTTGAAGACCCAGCCTCCCTGGCCTTTCTTTCAGGCACTGGCTACACTTTTACCCATTCAACCCTCTCATTAATTAAGGTAGGAGAGTCAGAATACTTGTTTCCCATGGTCACTTCCAGGAGCCCCTTCTGGACCATCACTTAATAGCTTCTCCTCTGAGGTTCACTCAATCCATATCCACCAGTTCATCCAAAATCCAGTGGCTGATGTCTACAGGCCTCCAGGACACTGCCCTTCTTTACTTAATATGGTCAGTGTCTGGCTCACAGGCTTGCTCTCCTTCCCACTTCCTGCCCCCATATGAGGGGATTTCAACATATAAGATGATAGTCTCTCCAAAAGCCTAACGTCATAGATTTCCTCAATTTAGTCATGACATGACCTGCCACACTGCATGTCACAAAGAAGGCCATATCCTTGACCTTGCCTTCCCCCACAAATAAGACACTTTCCCCATGTGAGAATTATGAAATGTCCTCATCTGATCAGAACCTCTCATTATTCTCTCTCTGCCTTTGCCTCGCAACCCAAGCACCTCACCACTCCAAATCCTTCAGCCCCTTGGTTCTTTACCAGATCAAAACTTCTGCAGTAGCTACACTCCCCTCCCTTCTCCATCTTGACCCCTTGGTGAACTAATGGAAAACTCCCAATTATTCTCATTTCTGGAGTTTCTTGTGCCCTTCCGGATCTTGCTCAAACAGCCTCTGTCTTCCATCATTCCCACCATCTAATACCTTCGTTCCTTCACACAGGCTGTTGAGTGAAGCTGTAGAAAATCAGGAAATGAGGATGGACCAGTCCTCTACATTTTAAAATTACATTGTCTCAACTGGGCTCTCTTCAAAGAAAAGCTATCTTTTTATGCCTCTCTGATTAATTCATGATTCCACTCACCCAAAAAACTAGTCCCAACTTTTCATCTCTCCTGAAACCTACTTATGTAGTACCCGCTCCTGGGCTGTCACTCATGGCTGGCCCTAATAATGGAGAGCCAGTTCTAATTTCTAGATACTAGCTCTCCTGTCCCTCCAGGACATGAGAGGCTGTTCACTCCTAGCCCTACCCTGCTCCCTACAGAGTTAGAGGAGGAAGAGAGGAGAGGCAAAGACCTGACACAATCAGCAGTAGGCAAAACAGTGATCATTTATGCCATTTGTTTTCCAACTAGGATCCACTTCCCTGCCCAATTCTCCACTGAGTCCCATAGTGTCACATACATTCTGGGTCCACTTACACACAAAGAAGATCTAGTGCTCACAAAATTAGTGCAACACTAATGCATTGTTGGTAGAGTTGTGAAATGACCCAACCATTCTGAGAACAAGTGGGAGCTATGCCCCAAGGACTGTGAAACAGTTCATACCCTTTGATCCAAGAGTATCTCTCCCAGGTCGGTATCTCAATGAAATCATAAAAGGGGGAAAAGGACCTAAATGTGAAAAATGTTTGTAGCAGCCCTTTCAGTAGTCACGAGGAACTGTGAATTGAGTGGATGCCCATCAGCTGGAGAATGGCTGAATAAGTTATGGTATATTTATGCAACAGAATATTATTGTTCTATAAGAAATGACGGGCACACTGATTTCTGAAATGCCTGGGAAGACTTACATGAACTGATGCCCAGTGAAGAGACCAAAACCATAAGAATATTGAACACAGTAACAACCACATTAGGTGATGGTCAACTGTGGTGGACCTGACTTCCCAACAATGACGTGATTCAATGACAATTCCAACAGACTTGTGATAGAGAATGCCATCCACATCCAGAGAGATCCCATATCTGCGGAGACTTGAATGTGGCTCAAAGCATATTAATTTTGCCTTTTATTGTTGGTTGCTTGCTTTTCGTTTTCTTTTCCTTACTCTTCTTTTTTCCCCTTTGGATCTGATTTTGTTTTTGCACACCATGATGAATAAGGAAAATTTTAGAAGAAAGGCACCTGCTTCACTTTATTGTATGATTTGCTATCTTGGAGAGAGGGGAGAAGAAAGAGACAAATTTTGAACAGAATGTTTTGCAAAGGTGAATGTTGAAAAATCTCTTTGCATGTATTTGGAAAAATAAAATAATACTAAAATCAAAAAAATAATTTTTTTTGTTGTCCCTGACCTTGAAACTTGCCACCAGGGGAGGCAAGGACTGGAGCTAAACATAAGCTTGCTTCTGATGTGAGGGCAATCCATTAGTTAACACTTCTTGTGAGTAAGTCCTAATGAGGAAGCTGTTACTCTGACCCTTGACATGTCAACTGACAATTGGGAAACTAACCCACACAAAATTCAAGGCAGCCCTACCCGCGAGGCTACCCATGGCTGATGATAACTCCTCACTGCAAGTACTTATCAATGATACTAATGGAGCGTGTAGTCTGTGGCCCCAAGATGAGGTCAGAGTGCACATGCTCTTAGGGGGCTAGACCACAACACTGAGTGGAGCCATCCTGAGTTGTGCTCCATTTGGCAAACAGCTCTATCCTTGCTTCTGGACCCCAGTGGGAACTGAAAGTCTGACTAGAGACATTCCAGGTACTCTGGCTAGAAAAGCCCATTTTTAAGGATGCTAACTAAAACCAAATCCCACAAGCAGGTGGAGCCCCAGAATCATCTAACAGAAATGATATCTTCACACCTAAGCCAGGATAGGCCCAAGAGCAGTTAGCCACCTACATAATGATAGCCACCCTATCATTTCACACTTGGCTACTTTGCTGGACTTCGTGATCTCCCAAATGTACCATTTCATCACAAAACTAAATCAGTTGGGAAACTCACACCTCCTGAGCACTACCTATCACCAAGGCTGCTTTCTCCCTCTGGCTTGAGAAACTAGTGAGGTGGACATGTGGGAACTCCATGCAAATCCTCCATCATTTAAGGAGGGAACCTAGAGGATTGACATCAGCATTTCCCACCTACTGCTTTCTTGGGCTTCATGATCTCCTCAAACTCATCAATACTCAAGATGAAATCTACTCAAAAACTCTTATTTGTCCCTATCATTTCCCCTCCCCATAGCACTTCAGCTTGTGTCCCCATGACCTCCTCCCCAACTTTCTTCTCCATTTCTTTGTCTATGCTGTCTTTGCCCATTAGATTGTGAGTGCCTTGAGGGCAGTGACAGTCCCATGCCCTTCTTTGTATCTGCAGCTCCAAGCACAGCACCTGGCCCATAGGAGATACAGAATGAATATTTATTAAATCTTTGTCCATAGAAATGCAAAACTTTGGAACAGAGGGCCCATAAGGGAAGCCTCCATATTACTCATCAATACTGTGGTACCCCTCTAGAACGACAGCAAAATTGATCAGTTCCAGTGTCACAAACAAAATCCTCTGCTAGTAAGACTCTGGGGTCGAGGGCTGGGGGGGAGGGAGGATTGTTGCCAGCATCATGCTGGCCAATTGACTACAAATAGATCCAGAGCTTTGGCTGAGGAGGGGGTCACCATTTGCCCAAACTGGTGTTGAGTTCAGAAAATGGCACAGCAGCTACTAAGACATGAACAAAACCATAGAATATACCATATGTCTATTCCCTGTCTCACCACACTTACAAGCAGCAAGGACTGGAAAGACGAAACAGTTCGCTCAGATAAACCCTAAACATCCTGGACCCTAAAGAAAGCCTGAAATGCTGGATGAACAGGTTTCCAAGAGCACTCTTCACCCTCAATGATGCAAGTACAAGAGACTGACAAATGGTTCCTCCTCTCTTGTCTCCTCCCAAAACCTGTGTCAGAGGATGGGAAAGGCAGAAAAGGGCACATAAAACCAATATCAGAGTCATAGTGCAGAGGACAGATATTTCTGGTTGTACTATTTCCTATCCAGACATCCTTCTCTTCTATTGTAATTGGAACATGAGAAAAGTGGTGGGTTACACCTTCTTTAGGAATGGTTGCACAAATACGGAGATGCCAAAACAGCTACGTTGTCCTAAGCCCCTACCCCTAACCCTGCTCCCCCTGGGAACAGGGAACTTGTTACCTTATTACTCTGTCCTTGTTCATCCAGCCACAGAAGTGAGTGGTTCAATATGTTGAAAAGATGCAGGGAGTATAAGATGTAATCCTGAGAAGGTAGAGGCTCATGGGACAGACAATATACTGAACTCATGAATGAAAGGAATTACTCAGATTAGTGGGACAGGAAGCCACTGAGTACCAGAGACACTCAGTGAATTGGAGCAGGGAAGGAGATAATCTTTAATAAATTATCCATTTGATTAACTGGCTGATCAAAATGATTAATAATGCCCATATTACATCCTCCTCTTTCTCTTAATTTAACTGATTTGTGAGTTATACTAATACTTCAACACCAACAATTGCCCCTCACTTTACCATGAGGGTAGTGTTGAGAGTAAGGATGGATACTCCTGGGTAGCCCGGGTCTGAAACCTTGAGGGGCCTCTACCACAAAAACAGAAGTGACTGGTGACGCTGACCCAGGTGGCTGCCTCAGTAGGGGACCTTAGGGTGTGCTGCATCTCTGCCAAGGAACATCTGAGGAACATCTGATGGACAGATGCAAGGTTTTCCATTTAATGTAATTTAAGTTGTCCATTTTCCCTTTCATAATGTTATCTAGTTCTTATAGGTAAATTATCCCTTGTTCTCCTAATTTGTTTCTGAGATTATCCTTTATGCCCAAATCACGTATCCATTTTGACCTTATTTTGCAATGGGGTGTGACATGTACGTCCATGCTGAGTATCTGACATTATTTTCCAAGTTTCCCAGCAATTTTTATCAAATACTGAGTTCTTAATCCAGAAGCTGAAGTTTGGGGGCTTAGCAAAGACTAGGTTGCTATAGGCCTTGCTTATTTTGTAATGTGTATGTAATATTTTCCACTGATACACCACTCTATTTCATAGCCAGTGCCAAAGAGTTTTGATGACTGCTGCTTTATAATACAGTTTTCAGTTTGGTTCTGCTAAGCCACCATCCTTTGAACTTAATTTTTCTTTAATCCCTTTGATAATTTGGAAATTTTGTTCTTCCAATGTATTTTGTCATTATTTTTTATAGTTCTGTAAAATAATGTTTTGGCAATTTGACTTTTATGGCACTGAAAAGGGAGACCAATTTAGGCAGAGTTCTCATATTTACTATATTAGCTTGGCCTAGGTATGAGCACTGTTTAGATCTGATGTTATTTGTGTGGTGAAGGACTTAAAATGTTGAAAAATGCTTTTGATACCAAGAGAAAAAGCTGATTATGTCTAAATACAAACTGAAGCATGAGTTTTTCATTTTTCCTGGAATTTTTTTTAATTAGGGTAAGAAAGAAGTAGGGTTTTTGGGGGGATTTTTGGTTGTTTTTTTGACATGATTTATATAGAAATTTTTTTAAACAACTTCACATGGGCCTTCTCAGTGGAGGTTGCAGATATAAGAAAGAAGGAAAATACTCAAAATTTGGAAAAGAATTATTATGACATTTTTGATATATACCCAGGATATAAATATTCAAAAATAAATATATAAATAAAAATAAAGAATGCAGTATTAGCTTTGTCCAAAAAATTGCTAAGTATTGCGATGTCGACAATAACCACCAGATGGCAGAAAACACCGTTATATATTCTTTAGTGTCATTTCTTTTTTAACCACCAGATGTCAAAAAAATAATTTTTAATGCCACTAAATTGGTCAAAAAAAAAAACATCTATGAAAAGCCTACTATGTGCTGCACTCTCCTCTAGGTGCTAGAAGGTCAAAAATATAAAGGAAACAGTCTCTGCCCTCAGAGGAAAATATATTCTATTGATGGAGGCCTACTCTATATGGGTAAAATAAAACTCAATAAGCATATTGCTTAAGAATAGGATGAAGACAAGACTCACCATTCCTGCCCATCAGTGCAAGGTCCACAAGGAGAGCAGCATGAATTTGTTTTCAGTCATATACAATGCACAGATTCATTTTGCTGCATTTTTCTCTTTTTTTTCTTTCACAGGATAGCTTGATGTATACTATCGTTCTTCAGTCATTTTTTGCAGCTCTCTCAGATCCTCCCTGACCATTTGGTCAGGGATATTTCCTGTTTTTTCCAGGTTATTTCCAGAGTTGTTGCTGTTGTTGTTTTGGCAGATACGGAGGCTTTTGCCATTTTCTTCTCCAGCTCATTTTACAAGGAAGAAAACTGTGGGAAATTGGAGCAAATGCTTGGCCATTGAGAGATTTTGAAGACTTGACATTAAGCCCACCTAGGAACAATCTCTGAGGCAAGGGACTGAGTGAGGACACTGGAGTATTTGCTGTAGAAACAGAGGTTGCCAACTTTCTGGGAGAGAAGAATAAAGAAATAGAGATCCTCCATTCCCAACCCCATCAGAGCAGTACCAAAGCACACAATTCACAGGAGCCTTGAATCTTATGCCTGGAAAGGACTGAAACTCGGGCTCTCTTTTCCTATCTGACACAAAAGGCATCCTGTCTCTGATATCCATGATAAGAGGACTCACTATATCCATTAGGAGGCCTTCAGGAATAGGGAACACACTAGCTCCTGACTCGGTCATTCTTTTGGAATGGTTAGTTTATCCTTATGTTAAGATCAACCTGCATCAGTGTAATCAGTTCATGCATCAATCAATCCCAGAAGTATTTATGAAAATTTGGCATGTGACAGGAGCTTTTTCTTTCCTTCTGATTCTAGGTTTCTATTCTTTTTTATTGTTTTATTTATTTGGTTGTGCATGTGCATCAATTTTTTGAAATTAAAAAAATTTCTAAGAAAATTTAAAAATACATTTTTTATTATTATTAAAATTTTTTATTTGCTAAACATATGTATGGGTAATTCTTCAATATTAACCCTTACAAAGCTTTCTGTTACAAATTTTCCCCCCTACTCCCACCCCTCCCCTAGATGGCAGGATATCCACTACATGTTAATTATGTTAAAATACTTGACAAATCGAATATATGTATACATATTTACACACTTATCATTTTTGTGCAAGAAAAATCATATCTACAAGAAAAAAAATCAGAGAAAGGAAACCCAATGCAAGCAAACATCAATCGAGAGCATGAAAATGTGATACTGTGGTCCACATTTCATATCCCTCTCTCTGGGGGTATATGGCTTTCTTCACTGAACAATTGGAAGTGGTTTGAAATATTTCATTGTTGAAGAGAGCCATGTCCATCAGAATTGATCATCATATAGTATTGTTGCTGCCGTGTATAATAATCTCCTGGTTCTGCTCAAAAAATACATTTCTTTATAAATCATGTCTGGAGGGAAAAATTAGAACCAATGGAAAAAACCACGAGAGAAAAGAAAAACAGAAGAAAAAGGAAAAAAGGTGGAATTAGCATGTGTTGATTTACATTCATTCTCCATAGTTCTAACTCTGGATGCAGATGGCATTTTCTATCCAAAGTTTATTGGGATTGCCTTGGATCATAGAACCCCTGGGAAGAATCAAGTCTTTAATAGTTGATCATCACACAATCTTGCTTTTACGGCATATACTGTATTTCTGGTTCTACTTATTGTGATCAGCAACAGTTCAAGTAAATCTTTCCAGGCCTTTCTAAAATCAGCTTGTTCATCATTTTTATAGAACACAAATATTTCATTACTTTCATATACCATAACTTACTCAGCCATCCCAAAATTGATGAGCATCTACTTACTTTCCAACTCTTTGCCGCTAGGTTTCCATGCTGAAGCCCCACCCAAGGCTCCTCACTTTGCCCTGTGGTAGTCCTTCAGATATGG
>JAJPUD010013357.1:0-44764 GCA_023553655.1 Myrmecobius fasciatus
TTTTGAGTGACTTTCCTAGCAATGAAATTGCTGGGTTGAAAAGCATGAATATATAATTCAATTAATTTCCATAGTCCCAAAATATTTTCTAGAATCTCTATATCTCTGCCACATCATAACCTTCTTAATGCATTTTAAAAGTTGTCATATGAAAGAAAACTGGACTTGTTCCAATTGGCTCCAAAAGACACAAGAAAGATCAAGAAGTAGAATGGATGGATGTATGGATGACTGTACCTTTGATGTGTACAGAAAAATGGGGCTAATAATTGAAATTATTTAAAAGTAGAATGGGTCCTGGAAAATAGCATATTCTTTCTTATTTCATGTCATCAAGAAAATTCTGAATAAGCACTGGTTGGGTACATTGTAGAGGGATTTTTTATATATATATATAGTTAAAGAATAGAGGACATCACTATTGGGATCCCTTCTAATTTTGAGATTCTAAGTTGTGATTCTGTGAAACAATTTAATGAAAAATTGCAAAGCATTTCTTTAGAATCTAAGTAGAGTAGGATGATTGTATATTCAGTGGAGAAATTAAGTGAATTTTAGACGTCAGGGAGTATAATAACAGTAGTATTAGTAGCAATAATCATAATTACTATTTATATCTATATGTATTAATCTATATTATTTTAAGATTTGCAAAGTGCTTTACAGATATCTATTTAACCATGGGAAGTGGATTCTATTATTGTTATCATTTTGCAGATGAATAAAGTTACAGACAGAAGTTAGTAAATGGCAGAACTGGCAACAGAATCCTGCCCTGGTGATACAATATCTATCAACTTTGCCACTTTATAATTATCATCACATTCCTTTTTGCTAGAAGTGATTATACAAAGAGCTGGATCTTGACAAGGAAACTGTAATATATAAACAACATATATATGTATACATATATATGTAAATATACACAATAAAATATTTGCATATAAAGAAATTTATTACTTTTGATTTGAAATTTGATTCTTTAATGTATGATGAATTTAATTGAGCTTAATGAATTTTGAACCACTGCAAAACTGTAGTCCTCTCCACAGACTATTAAAAACCAATGTTTCTGCTTTCCTAAAGGAGGCAAAAAAATCTCCATAAGATAGCAAAATATATTAATACATTGGACACATACATTTATTGAGATTTGAACAAGAGTAACTGGGGAGGTTGAGGGGACTGCTGCAGAAATATCTAGGTGATCAAAGAAAAGACTTTCTTACTTAGTGTTGCATGGTACAAAGACGTGTTTCTTTGTTCTTCCTTATGAAGGTCAGGCATTTAAAATTCCAGGATGGTTAAATTTTAACTCATTCTTATGTGTACTAGATGCAATATGCTAGATGTCAGGACAAGCTTTCTTATTCTCTATTTCAGTATACTTAAATTTCTAGATTATTGATGCAGAAAGGAAAATGCTATCATATTCAAAACTTTTATCTCAACAGACCACCAGTATCCTATAAATCTGATCCATTGAAGTGGCTAAAAAATGAGGTATTGATGAATTCTGAGACTTTTGTCCAATGTAAGCCCAAGAGATTTCTATTGGTAGGGAGAACAAGCAGCAGTGGCCTCTATAGATCCATGAACAGTGGAAAGTGTGAAAGGTGAATTCTCAAACCTGGCAGCTTCTTTGGCCCTGAACAACTATTTCTTGCTGGGGGTAGAATTGGGCGGGACTTAGTCTTGACCTGGAGGTCTGACACTGGAATTTCCACTGGGGGTGATTTTTCATCAGAAGCTGTACTCCTACTGAAATGACCTGAACCCAGTGCACCTGTACTGTCTTCACCAGCCTAGTTACCCCAGTGCTCCTAAGAAGCAGGCTAAATCCATTCAATAATAGAGCACCACCCCAAAGCATTTCATAGCATTGAGAGTTGTTAGCACTGACTGGGAACTTCAAAACACCATCCCATTGGAGGTTTTCAGGACTGCAGGGTTGTAAAGAATATGGGAAAGGACTATAGAATGCTGTTGGAAACAAGACTGACTAGAGAGTAGGAAATGAAGTATGATAAATAAAATGTGTCTGCATCAGCTGTTATGTTGTAGAAGAGGCATCTTCTAAGAGATTTATTAGAGACTCCTCTGTAGTACCCACAGAAAGATTCATAATGGGAAGCTGTGCCACACTCTTTGTAAGGACTTGGCATACAGATCTATGGAGTAAAGGACATTTAAGAAAGTTTCATTGAAGAAAGTAACTTGAAGCAGGAAAGTTTCATTGAAGAAAGTAACATGAAGCAGGTACTGAGGGACTAACATTAAACAATGATGTCATTTGCACATCAGTTCCATTGTTTTTGAGAAACAATAAGGGGACAGAAAAGAAAAAAGGGACTAGAAAAGAATGCTATTATAAGAAGAACCAATGATGATTAAGCAGGTAGCTGAATTATTTTCCCTTTTCACTATCCTTACCATGGAATACAATTTGAACTTTACATTCGTGTCCAAAAGATCCCAAGGTACCATATGAATAAAGAGGAGCAATTAAACTCAACCAACTTATATTGAACAGCTAATCTTGGGGGGATACAGCAATGAATGACTTAGAATGTTAGAAGAGGAAAGGACCTTAGAGAACACTAGATCCAATGCAATATTTTATGGATGAGGGAACTGAAGCCCAAAAACATGACGTCTGCTTTACAGTAGCTTATAGTCTAGTCAGGGCAATGAGATGTACAAAAATAATTACTGTATAAGAGAGAAAGATATAAGTATAATTCAATAAGAGAGATCCCAAGGTCCTATGGGAATATAGGAGACGAAAGTATTATTCACAAACTTTCCAAATCTGATATAGATTTTTGGAGAAGAGGTCATGTAAGCTTGATAAATGGATAAAATTTCTGATAATTCAGAGAAAGAAAATAAAAGTTCAGAGTAGGGGAAAGGGCCTTCAGGCAGAGGGAACACCACCAAGAAGCAAAGATAGAAGATGGAAAAGTGTGTTTAGGAAACACTGAGTAGTCCAGTTCATTTGGATTATGGAGTGCCTGAAGGCAAATAGTGACTGAAAAGATTAGTGTTAGATATGTTATTTGCTTTTGCAGTAGTTGAACAGTATAGGGAGGGAAACAAATAAAATGAATCAAGCCAAGTCAACTAATATTTATTGAATAACTACCATGTATGAGAATCCCTGTGAGAGGCTCTGTAGGGTAATAAGAGGAAGGGGGAAGTAATATAATTGGTTGCTTAATCCTTGCTGGTTACTCACTTCACAGGGGGATTCTTCAAGTAAAAATTCATTCCCAAGTAGTCCCAGTCTCTCCGGTCACTACAAGTGGTCAGCTTTGGGGATTTACATTCCATTTGATGAGAGGGGAAGGGATTATTTTTGCCCATCAGCAGTCCCTGTTGTGAAACCTATCACAAATTCATAAACTGCAGAATGTCATTTTGTGTTAATAACCTGCTGAAAGGTACTACTTAGTGCCTGTGTCCAAAGGCTCTGGTTCATTCCAACTATGGTTCACTTGATATAAGATGCCCCAAATTAGTGAAATGGCCTCATGAAATCTTAAAACTGAAAGCAGAGCTGATAGAAAAAGGGAAAAAAAAAACAGTTGCAAAGTGAAAGACCCAGGAGTAATTGGCAAAATTGGTGGCTTGTAATGTGTTAAATGTGTTTATTTGCACTTCCAAAGTTCAGATTTCCTCATACATTTTCATACTGATGGAGATAAAATGCTAAAGTCTTAAATCCCTCTATGCCATGCTGAGTTGCTAAGGGCTGTTGAGTTTTTGTTATTTCTCCTCTCGAGTTAGCTCTGATTATGCCTGCTGAGTGAAAAATTTGTATTTGCCGACAGAAATAGGAACCACACCACGTGCACTTGCACTCGGCAAATGCTCCAATACATCACAAAGATTTGCTCAACCCACCTTCAGAGGCCAAATCGAGCATGTTATTTTCTGTTTAGATCTGATTCTGGAGCCTATCAGTCAGGAGTGTTTTCCAATCTCTGATTAAAGCCAGGCCTACAAAGCTGGAAGTGTTCACACACAGTCTCATTAGAGCACTGGATGGAGTGACCCAGGCCTTCTAGCACAAAGCTCTCAGTGAACTTCAAATATGAGAGTGCATCAATCAAATCCGAGCAAGGCTTTTATGTCATTTTTTCTACTTTGCCTTTAAAGTCCTATAGGAATGCCCTTTTCAGCTGTACAGCCAAGGAGCATTCAATAGAAACAAAAAAAGCAAAGAATTCTGTCCCCACCTCCCTCAAATGGGTACGATTTTATATCCTCCACAAAACACTAGAAAGGCTTCTGTGTGCTTTAAATTATTTAGCATGGCCAACAATGCAAGAGAGAATATATTTTCTTCACTCAGTGGGTCTGTATTAATTATTAGTGTTGATTTGAAAGGTAAACCAATAAGGTCAAAGTGAACGGAATTGTATATTGTATGTTACAAAAAAAAAAAAAAAACTAGCTGAAAGATATTGGGAGGGTGGGAGAAATCAGGGTTCATGCAACCTTTTTAGTGCCTTCTTTTTGTGTTTTCTATTACTATTAGGAAAAAGAAGATAAAGAAGAAAGCAAAAAAATAAGTTAAACTTGAGTTTTGGCAGAAAAGATGAGACAGTTCTGAGAAAGAAGTCACATATTATTTATTGGTTCTTCTAAACACTGATTAGGGCACTGAAGATGTTTAAAAGGAAGATTTTTAAAAGATAATTGTAAAGAAAAATGAATTGTGCTCCATTTTCCACACTAATATTGGAGGGGGGGAAATGCACTAGCTCAGTTAACAGCGATTGTGGCACCATGGGTACTTTTGCCTAGAATATCAAACCAAAAAACTGCAGCACAATGACAGTTTCCACAGGAATTAAATAAGATGAGCCTTGAGAGCTTAACCAATAAAGTTATTTAAAAGAAAAACCATTTTTTTTTATCACAGGACAAGAGAAGTTTTGTGAATCTGACAGATTCTTTAAAGAAATAAATGGCTCATCTCCACAATACTACCTAACCTGCCCCAACAGGGCATAGAGATAGGCTGAAAACCAAGTACATGTTGTGATATTGGTCAAATATATTATATTTCTAAAGGAATTCCCTTTGTATGTATACATGTTTCCTTTTATGAACTTTACTAAAAAGGAGATGAAAACTACCTACATTTAGGATTACTTCTCCTTTTCAAGTGTGTTCTGGGGTACAGATTTAGAGCAGTGTTTCCTTCACTCAGGTCTATTTTCTTTCCTTCTCTTTTAATCTAGCATGTGTTCCTTTACAGGCCTTCAGATGTTTGGAAGAATTATGCAGATTTTATAAATGAGTACTAGAGCAGTATGCCACTTGATAGTACCCCATCTGTGCTTCCCTCACAGCGTTTGACGGGGCATCTGTGTAAATGGCTTTTTTTTTTTTTTAAGTTAATTGGCTTATTACATAAAACTTAATGGACTACCTGTTAAAAACTTTTGTTTGTTTCAGCACTTCTTTCTTCTTGCTAAGGCTGATGTTTTCCTTTGACTCTGGAATAGACTAAGTTCTTCTTATGAAGATTTAGAAAATGCAACAGAGAAATAATCCTGGTTTGGGGGCTGGAATGAGGTCTAAGAGCAAGTCTTGAATTTTAAAGATGAGGAAATAGAAATCAGCAAAGGTTGAATAACTCCTTTCTATTAATATGGATAGTAAGTAACAAAAACAACAATCTGTGCCATGTCTTCTGAGAGCAAATTCAAATTTCTTTTCATTTTCCTACTAAATATTTTTAAGGAATCGAGTCATTTGCTCAGGTTAACACATATAGTAAGTACCATAGCCAATAATGTATACCATGTCCTCTGCCTGCAAATTCAACTTTCTTTTCCAGTTTTCCTACTGAATTTTCTAGTAAAATAGATGTTATACTTTTTTTTGGGGGGAGATGAGATTATAAGTAGTAGTTATAGTACTTTAAAGTTTGCCAAATATTATATATATATATATATTATATTATTTGATAATAACAATTATTATCAGAATTTGTTGTGCTTTAAAATTTGTAAAGCACTTCATATATACTACATTTTATCTGATCCTTACGACAACCCTGTGAGATAGATGTTATTATTATTCCCATTTGACTTAGGAAACTAAACCTGAGGCATTAAATTTCTCATTTGTTTAGGGTCATTTGGCTAGTATATGTTTGAGGGAGAATTTGAACTGAGATCTTCTTCCTGACTGCAAATCCAAATTGCTATCTACTACTCTACATTGTTCTTTAGGTGAACTTCACAATAATAGTGTGAGAGAGGGGTTATTTTCTTCATTGATCAGATGACTATTGTATTAAATATTTGATATTTTGGTACATTGTAATTGAGTGAAGACTTTGCTAAGTGAAAAATTTCAAATGATGGTAAACAAGAATTTGGCATGCTGCCATCTATCATCTTGTCAAAGCCTTATTTATATAGGATCTTATAAATCTAAATTTTTCTATGTAACTTTGTAGCCCATATATTCTTCCAAATATAAAACATTGAAATAAAAAAAGCTGTACTTTCGTCAAAGGGCCACAGATTATAAGATTCCTGTTTTCCTTAGAAAGTTCTTTCCTTAATTTAAGGTTAGGTGATGAAAACACATCTATATATGTATATGTGTCCATCTATATATGTATATGTTTGATATTACACATTTTTAGACAGAGGATATGGTAGGGAAAGAAGAGGAATGAGGCTTTTTGGCATGTTTTCTTCACTAAGAAAAACATGTAAAATTCTTTTCAGAAAGAATTGTGGAATGAATTTTGTCAGTGGGACTTCCATATTCATTTATTTTTCCATAATACATAAAATATTGTCAGCTAGACAAATATTAGATATTTTCTCAAGGAATTTTCATTGTAGTAATAACATGTTGGATGGGAAGAGGGAGATAGTCTTCTATTCAATATATAAAAATTTTAAACTATAAAAAGTCTTTACACTTTTGAATCTATGCAATATATATATATATATTGCTGCAGTGTTAATGAGAAGCTATTTCTTTATGATTTTGGTCACCAAAAAGGTATGTTACCTTCAGCAATAGATTGACATTGGTCACTGTAGCTCAAATGACCTATAGGTCTGGAGATGCTATTTGAGACTTTATAATTTATTGAGTACCCGCATTATGCTTGTTTTTGCCATAGTTGGGAGCTTTGTGCTTTATCATGGTATGTAACAAATTTATGATTCAGGTTTTTCAAAGGATATACTGCACTGGGTACAAAAGTCTAAATGTCACAGGAATCCAGTTTGACCTTGAGCTTATTTTATCTAAACAACAACAACAACAACAACAAAAAACCTGATGAATGGGGAGCATTCTTAGTCGTCTTCTAAAAGATTCAACAAAAATGCATATAATTCAAGTAGGATTTAGAACAAAGTATCAATGTTCAATGGTTAAAAAGTATACTTACATGATTTTGAACAAATTTGAATTATAAATGGAATTCTCAAACAGTATAAACCTTTAAGGCACACATAAATGTCCTTTTGGATGACAGTATAATTTGTTCAATGGTAATAGAAGTTTGCATGGTAATTTACAGAATAAAAATATTAGTGATATCCAGAGCCTCTAAATTCAGGGTATAAAACTTTCTCCTAATTGTAAATGTTAACAGCTCAAAGGAGGGGAGGGAAAAGAAAAGTCAGATTGAATATGAAAAATTTTGATAAAATAATATTTTGTATTCATAGATTGACTTTCTCCAAGGAGGTTAAAGGACTTTACAAAACTTTGTTGTGAGACAAGCAAACTGTCTTTTCGTTACTTGTGCAACAAGAATTGTAGAAGATTAATACCTTTTCACTTCTCAGCATTTGTATTTTCAACACAAAGTAGAAAATAAGAATAATTCAAAAGAAACACTGATGAAATTTTGATAAAAAGTTCCCAAAGTTCTACAGATCCTGCTTTTTTTGCCAGGAAAATGTAGAAATAAAATATTTATAATACTTATACCATTTAGATTTATCTTACTCTCTTATTAGATTGAGGAATAAGTACTCAGCACTCATCTTCACCACATAAAAAAGTGTTTATCAGTAACACCTCTCTATGATAAGGAAAGTTTTAATCCACAATGGATGAGGTATTTCATAATTTAAAAAAAATTGTTATGGGGACATTTGACGAGCTTATGGCTTATATGTCTTACTTAGCAATGTATCCATATCAAGCACATTAAAGTTAATAAAATCTTCTCTGAGTGCAAAAAGAGACTTAATCATCACTCTGAGATCATTGATAGCCACCAGAAAATCTGGATAACTTCCATTTCTTTAACAAGTCACAATCATCATTTAATTTTCAGGCACTTTATTATAACCATTATTTTTTTTAAGACTAAAGGCCATTTTTATGTTAAAACTTCACGGTCTTTCCAATTGTCATGAAAAGTCACATGTACAAATGTGTTCATCTTCAGCATTTTAACCCATGAAAGTTTTTTATTCAAAAATGACAAAACAGAATTATCAGTTTCTACAAGTCTCAAAATGCATGAAGATTTGGGAAAACGAGAGAGAAGATACAAATACCACCAGCGGCACTGGCAAAGAGAAAAAATGAAACAGGCCAAAGTTAGAGAATTTCCTAAGCCTTATTTTTCAAGACTAGGTGTATATGCCTTTTTTTTTCAACCACCCAAATAAAGTGTTGAAGTGACTAGAAGAAGGTGAGAGAGCCCCCAAACAGCACTTTAAAATGCTTTACATTTTCACAAAAACATTTGAGATCCTGGTTCTTTTAAGAGTCCTTTCATATGTGATCAGTCAGGGACAGTGACTTTTGTGAGTTAACACAAAAGTAGAACCGCACTTTTAAGTGTCCTTTCTCTTTAGAGATTTAATGTGCTTTATAATATCTCTGAGATCAGTCAGGGAGAGAAGAGAAGAAAGAAATTTGATTTTGAGCCTGGACCAAAGCTCAGTGACTTGAGAGGCACCTAAACATAATGAAAAGGAAGAAATTTCAAAGAGAAAGTTGGCAGCTATGACCAGAATCCACAGGGCTAGCAGGACTCACATCAACCATACTCAGATTTAGAGGGGCACACTGTGATCTCTCTTGATGCCATTGACACTTCAAGGTCCGGCTTCATTGGGGAACAGTCCAGTAAAAGAACATCTCCAAAGGACACAGCATGGTAGCAGTATTGAGGATGACATGAAAATGCCAACACCAAGGGGCCCACTGTTGTCCTTTTCTCCTCTGAAAGATCACACACATCTGGTGGAAGCAAAAGTCAACATCTGAAATGCGGTGCTTTTTCAAGCTTGACTTGAATGATATAAAGTTGGAGATATAATGGATAGATATTCACCTTTCTGACCCAGGTTCAAGGCAATCTGGGACCCAGGCATTTACTGATTTCTGGTAGTCATTGCTTATCTCCTGGTGGGTGACATTCTACCCTATCAGCCTTCTTGAAGAAAAACAACCAGCAGGTGAACTCATGTCAAAATGTTGGAATCCAGTGCAAAGAGGCCCCATCATTCCGCCCCATCCAACGTATTCCATATTGTATGAATTTCCGATTTCTCTGTTGAAACTAGAAATGGGAATCTAAGTAAATTTATGCACAAATCATCTACACCCCATTTAATTTCCCTCTATACATGCAAAATGAAGTCGAGAATTAAGCTATATATATATATACATATATATATGTATTATATATATGCTGATTATTCAGGCCAGGAAAATGTATATGGATTTGGTGGAAATTAGAGCAATACTCGAATTGTTCAGTTGATTATGGAGTCTATACCCTTTTTTTGTACAGACACAGCTTAAAACATTAAAAAAATACAATAAATTTTTCTGACCTTTGGGCATAAACAAGGGCAAGAAAAGGAAAGTTCAAATAGGTGCATCTCTATTTTGCCCCTTCGTAAGTGCCTTGTCTTTCTGATTTAGAGTGCTAAGAAGGAGAAATTGAAGTTGATGGCTGCTGAAGGCAGTCATAATGTTTTTTTTAAATGATTAGAACATACCCCCCACACACACAAATGATAATAAAATGAAGAATGAAAGCCATTATTTGAATAATCTAAGTAAAAATATCACTTCCTCATAAAATACTCAAATTGACCAAGGAAGCAGCTTAACAGGTGTCTGAGTTTTCAACTTCACTTCATAGAAAGTTCACAGCCCCAGTATAACAATTAATGATTAGGGTCACATCCACATAGCAAGAAAATATATATTTAGTTTGGAGAAGGCAGGAAAACAGTTTTTATTAGGTATCACGTTAATTAAACTTTTAACTTTGTTTTGGTACTGTGCATACCCAATTTTGAAGTTCTATAACTAATTACAGTACATCTGACAATTCAATCCATGGATAAACAACATCCAGAATCAGCACTATTCATCAGTATCTGTTACATAAATATAAATGTTATCAATTTTGAGGTAAAGTAAGATGTGAATTCTGAAGCAATAAGACATGTTACATGTTTAGGATCTATTTTCTATCAATTCAGAATGAGCTGAGATAAGACTGTGCTACTGTAGACATGATAATGAATAGCAAGATTATAGTATCATCATTTCCCTTCATTCAGCATTTGTTCCTTGGAGATTGGCCCAGTACTGGGTATGGAGTAGACACTTGAGCAGTAGATTTCTTTTAGTTTAATATGAATGATGTATGTGAAAGTAGAATTTCAATTCCCCAAATCATGGAAAATTGACACTTGCTGATTTCACTGAAACAACCAAGATAATTGAGTTCTGATCTTTAAGGGGACTTTCCCTTGAATTTTGAAAGATATATACATATATACGCACATACATACACAATATTTGTACACACATAATAAACAGTCATATATGTTTATATGCACACATGTACACACATATTGTGATATATATGTATATGATACATATATGCACACATCTAGCTTTCTCAATAAACATATTCTTGTAGATTACTAAGGCAAAATATCAATAAATCAGATATCAATTACAAATTTCATTTTTAAAGTCATAAAACTAAACACACTAAGTTGTTTGTTTGTTTGTTTCAATATTTAGTTTTATTTCAAAGCTCCACTATACTATTCTTGGTATATAGAATCAAACAAAAATAGTTCCAGGGATTAAAGAGTTTATATTCAAATGAATTTTGATTTCAAAGTACATCTTTATAAGGGTCCTAATAAAAGGCGTAATTTGAAAGGTAACCCATCCTAACAATCCAATTCAAACTAATATATGGATTTGGTGGAAATTAGAGCAATATTTGAATTGTTCAGTTGATTATGGAGTGTATACCTTTTTGTACAGACACAGCTTAAAACATTAAAAATACAATAAATTTTTCTGACCTTTGGGCATAAACAAAGGCAAGAAAAGGAAAGGAGAAGTAGGTGCATCTCTATTTTTCCCCTTTGTAAGTGCCTTGTGTTTCTGATTTAGAGTGCTAAGGAGAAATTGAATTTGGTGGCTACTAAATGCAGTCAAAATGTTTTTTTAAATGATTAGTACATACCCACCCACACACAAATGATAATAAAATGAAGAATGAAAGCCATTATATGAATAATCTAAGTAAAAATATCATGTTTACTCTAATGTAAGTAATCTAATCCCAAGAAAATATTGATTAAATTCCTTTTCACTTTTGGATGAGGACTAATCTGATACTTTACCATTCTGTTCTCTAAAGAACTAAAAGTAATTGTGAAGTTGAGAACTACTTACCATGGAAATATTAATTATTACTAAAAATTTATTTGCCAAGATTCTGAGAAACTTTTATTCAAAGTTATGCTCTTGTTTTCATTTATATAACTTTTTTCATTTTAATTCTGGTTCTAACTTACTTTGCCTTGTTTAAACAAGAATTCTCTGAACTCATCATACTTATAATTTCTTATAGTGTAATTCTCTTTAGATTCATATAGCATAATTTGCTCAACCATTGCTCAATAAAGTTTGCTAGGAAGATATAAAACATTCTTTTCTGTCTTTGACATGTTTTATTTTGTTACTATTGGGTATATTCCATTTTTTCCTACTTCTATAATTGACTTGTCAATTGTCTAGTCAACAAGATATTAATATCCCAATGCATATTATTAATAATAATTATTTATATAATATTTTAATATTTTGCAAGGCATTTAATAAATTTTATTTTTCTAACAACTCTGGAAGGCAGGTGCTACTATTATCTTCACTTTACAGTTAAGGTAACTAAAACAAATAGAAGTCTCATAAATAGGATATTTTCTAAGTCAGGATTTAAGTTTTTATCTTCTTGATGCTAGATTTCATGCTCCATCTATTCTACCATTTCACCAACCACAATAACAAACAAACAAGGGATAATTTCCACAGTGGTTCTTCTAAAGAGACAGTCACATAATATTGGCTGTACCATGTACAAGCAAAACAATAAAGAGAATAATTAGAAGATAATTTATGGCAGATCTAAGATGGAATGCCATTTCTCCTTAGTGTATCCCTAATAAGTGTATGTCCTCTTATGAAAAAATACTTTGTTTAGTGATTTGAGAAAAGTACATATTTAGGCTCAAGTGCAAGACCTGGGCTCAAGTTCCAGCTGTGATATGTACTATGTAGGTGTTCTTTTTTTTCCCCTGGGGAGGGGTACGTACATTCATCTTTATACATATTTCCTTATGAATTATGTTGGAAGAAGAAAATCAGAACAAATGGAAAAAAACACCAGAGAAAGAGAAAACAGAAGAAAAAAAAACATAGCATATATTAATTTACATTCCACCTCCATAATTCTCTCTATAAATATATATAGTATTTTTCATCCAAAGTTTATTGGGATTGCTTTGGATCACCGAACCACTGAGAAGAACCAAGTCTTTTGGAGTTGATCATCATACAATTTTGCTATTACTGTGTACAATATATTCCTGGTTCTGTGTGTTTCATTCAGCATTAGTTCATGTAAATCTTTCCAGATCTTTCTAAAATCAGCTTGCTCATCATTTTTATAGAACAATAATATTCCAATACTTTCATATTGATGCCATTATTCAGCCACTCCCCAATTGATGGGTATCTTCATTTTCCAATTCTTTCCCCCCACAAAAAAGTTGCTCCCAACATTTTTGTACATGAGTCCTTCTGGATCAAAGGGTATGTACAGTTTGATAGTCCTTTGAGCAGAGTCCCAAATGTTTCTTCAGAATGGTTGGATCATTTCACAATTCCGTGAACAATGCATTAGTGTCCCAGTTTTCCCACATCCCCTCCAACATTTATCATTATCTTGTCCTGTCATCTTAACCAATCTGGGAGGTGTGAGATTTGTTTTAATTTGCATTTTTCTAATCAATAGTGATTTAGAGAATTTTTTCATCTGATTATAGATGGCTTTAAGTTTTTAAAGAATGAGATATCAGACACAAGGGGGGAAAGTGTTCTTAATGGCATTATTATTGTTACCACTCATCCTTCCCCTTTGTGTCTGATATCTCATTCTTTAATTTTTTTTTAAATTGCACTTGAACTCAGTTTTTGAGTAAGGACAGTGTTTATAAACAAGCTATCCCCTCCATACACACACCCACAAATAACATAAGAAAATAATTTTTTTATTATTTCAAATTCCTATCTTTTTTATTTAAAACTATTTCATAGAAAAGTGAAATAGAATGATTTACTTTGAAACTCTATATTTAGTTTTAACATAATTTTCTTCTCATTTGTAGCATATATTAATGTAATATTCCAGTTGGATATTATCTACAGAAGGTAACTGAGGGAATCTATTTACTTATTCTTATAAAATCTTCATGAGAATAATCTTCACAGGTGGCAAGAGAATCTTTAATGAAAACATGAAGAGGGAGCAGACAGCCTTTCAAAAAATTATTCTCTATAGTAGACCCCATATTTAAAGTCACAGTCATTTGCATCAAGCTTTAGAACATTTTATGTACTCTTCAATGACATCTATGATTACTCAAAAGTGGGTAAATAAAAAATCCATGCAGGAAAAATTAGATAAATGCAAGTTTCTATTTTTTTAACTTCATGGCATGCATTTGGAAGTTCAGTTTATTCTCTATCCGCACCTATGTTGTGGTGAAAATCACTGCAAATGAATATGTTAAGCCTGTATTGAATAATAATAGCTTGCATTATTATAGAATATTAAGAATTACAAAGCTCTCATTTACAAATATTCCATTTTATCCTCCCAACCACCTTAGGAAATAGAAATTTTTTTTTTAACTGATGAGGAAATAGAGGTAAATAGAAATTATCTGATTTTCTCAAGATCACACAACTAGTAAGTATTTGAGGCAGGCCTTAAACTCAGGTCTCCTGGATCCAAGTCTAGAATTCTAATCATTGTGCTACATAGCTGCTTTTAAGAAGTAGAGAGTAAGTTGTAAATATTTGCAATGATAGGAAGGCATTTTTCAGTTAAAAGAGCCATCTTTTCTACCTAAATATTTAACCAGAGGTATGGTATAATTACAAGTCTTAGAGCATTGCATCTAAAGAATTTAAATTTCATGAATCAACGTGAAATGAAGAAGCACCTACTAGATTCATATTTTTTGGCTTTCTAGTGAAAAAATATTTATGTAAGAAGTGGTTTAAGAAATATGACATAGTAAATGTATAATCCAAAAAAGAGGTAGTTTAATGATGTGGCAAGATTAAGAAGTGATAGATGGATAACCCCACTACTCCACTAGTACTCATTGAAGGTGAAAAGCTCTACAGGCCTCTACCACATTGAGTATATCCTCTGTGGAAGAAGATGGATGAGAATCACAAGAAATGAAAAGGCAATGAAATTGGAGTGCTATATATGTGGTGCAAATATCGAAACTGTTGCCATAGCATATCGACTAACATTGAGAATCAGTCAACAAGCAATTTTAAGTGCTTGTAGTAATGTAAGGCACTGTGTTTAACACTGGGCATATAAAAAAATGAGAAGCAAAGGACAATTCTTTTCAGACAATGAGTAAATTAACATATACAAACAAACTAAACAAGTTATACACTGGATAGAGTAACTAACAGAGGGAAGGCACTAGAAATGAGGTATTGGGAACAGTTTGCTGTAGAAGATGGAATTTTAGTTAAAATTTTAAGAAAGTTAAGTAAGTCAGGAGGTAGGGATGAAGAGGGAGAGCATTCTAGGCATGGAAGAATTAGCAAAGAAAATGCCTAGAGCTAAGAAATGGATCATCAGATCTAGATTATTAGATTCCAAATCGATTTTTCTCTCTTTGTTTCTCTTGTGAGATCTGGCATTATAGGTTCCATTTTTTCCCTCTAGTCTATACGTTATTTTTGCTCTGCAGGTCATAAATTCTGCTCTCCTAATTTTCATTTCTCTTTTGAACCACTCAGGAACCACATGCCATGGTTTTCCATTTTCATCACTTTCCATAGGATCCTCTGACCAACAAACTTGTATCATTTCCTTTGTTTCTGTAATATTTATTAATAATTACCTAAACTCATTGACTAGATCTGGAAGTCATAATTCTTTCTGTTGCTATTTTTCCCCCGTTGAGTTCTCTGTTTATGCTCAGTCTTTAAGAGGTTTTTTTCTCTAAGAACTTGGTTCATTTTAGTCTTCCCAGTTCACCCTAGCCACACCCCTTATTTGTCATTATTGTTCACATTCTGACTCTCTCTTTTACCTGATTATGGTTTCCAAGCTGGGGAAGTCACAGTTCATCAGTTTAGGTCTCTGCTTTGAGTGACTTTTGGATGGACAGAATTGACCTGAGCTGAATACAAAGCTCTTTACCTTAATGGAGTATGCTTCACAGCCTCCTTCCTGAAACTTACCCAGCCCCACAGTGTCCTGTTCTGGGAGCTTATTCTACTTCCACAGTTCCTCAATTCTCTAACCTTTTTCTATCAATTCAGATACATGCAGTGCTGGTACTTCAATTTTCTGCCATGGTATGGGACATCTTTCATAACCTCAAGCAAGTTTCTGGTCCTGCAATAATTGTTGGCTAGCTGTTGCTACCTGAGCAAAATTTTGCCATCTGTAGCAGGGGTCTGATTGGAGTAGAGGGTACAGAGTATGGAGTTGGATTTTATTACAAGACCATTGGTTACATCCTTGGGTCAACTATTGTTGCCTACCTGCCAGGAAATGTGAGGTAGGGAAACATCAATTCATTTTTTTTTCTTCAATCACTTTTTGGATTCTGATTATTTTAAATCATGGAGGCAGTTGGTGTTGTTTTATTTTTAGTGAATAATCAATTAATGTTTTAGAGAGGTTTGAAAGGTTCTTAGAAGTCAGAGAAAAATTCTAGGCCTCCATTTTATTGTTTATATGACGAGAAAGTAATGATACATTTTCTTGTTCGTAAAATAGCAAAAAAGTCAATGTCACTGTGTCAAAGAGTACATGTCAGAGAATAAGGTATATGAAAGCTGATAAGGAAGAAGAATAGTAGATTTTGGTGTGTTTTGCACAGCAAACATGATTTTGTAATTGATTCTAGAGTTGATAGGGAGCCACTGAAATTTAGACAGTAACAGAGTCAGGTGGCTGTTTCCATGCTTTGGGAGGGATGCTTTGACAATTGAAGAAAGAATGAATTTGAGAGAAATTGTGAAAGTCAGACCAAGCAGCAGCTTACTGTAGTAATATAAGCATGAAGTTGTAAGGATCTACATGATGGTGGTTGCAGTAAACATATGTCTTTTTAGTTTTCACACTGAATGAAAAGGTAGGATGATATAATTTTGTTATTATGATCCTTGAAATGTAACAGTTTTTCTTTTCATTGAGGTATTTGAATAAGTTTGTATGTTAAGTTTTAAAACACCTTCAAATATTTGTTTAAAACAATTATCCAATTCACAAAAAAGTGAATGGAATATTGAATTTCCTATTTACAAAATAGTTCAAACAGAGTAAATGGTTATAAGAGAAATCAACATTTTTAATATGTGCTAAGAAAATTATACAAAAGACATCCTTAACATGAGATGATAGAAAAAGAAGGAAGGCTGGTTGTGTGGTGAGAAGAAAAAAGAACACTGATTATTGTACTCACATCCATGAAAAGATTAAAGCCCTGGAAGATGCCCCTCAACATATTGGAAAGAACCTCTGTAGCATCTTTTTGGAGGAACATAGACAAGATAACATTGTATGAGAAATAGTATATTGTTATCTGAATATGTAAAGGGAGTTTTATGCAATATATGAAACATTGAATCTCATTTAAAACATGGAAGTAAGACATTAATAAAACATTGTCTATTTTGAGGTAACTAGTCAAAATTCAAATTTTTCTTTAAAAGCTCAATTTTTACCCAATAAGCATTTATCTATATTGACTATATGAATATAGTTATATTAGCTTGAAAAGATAATACCTCTATTATAGTATTTATTGTGGACTTTCAGAAAATGATTAGAACTGAGGGAGAACAATTTGGCTTCCAAACCATAGGTTCTTTGAAGGACACTGAATGGATCTGGAAGAAAATATTGCTTACCTTCACACACCAAGAATTCACATTCCCTACCAGGCAAGAGAGAATTTATTCATTCAAAAATATTTAAGCTCTTACTTTACAGAAAATGCAGTATACATGCTCTGGTAAATACAAATGTAAAAAGTAACAGTCTCTGACCTCAAAGAATTTATGATTTAAAGAACAAGACTTATGTATTCTAGTATATGAACACTTGGTTTCAATAATTATTTACTTCATTGACAGCTAAAATATCTTCTTAAAATGAGAAAACGGCTTCACCAATTGAATTGTTATCTCATTTTTTCCTATCACTATCCAATAAAAGAAAAGCAAGTATGCTTAATAACATTGGGGGAGGGGGTAGGAAACAAAAGTCTGAATTTATTTGTCAGGTAAGATTTACAATATTTCATAACAATCTACTATTATAATTTCTAATCTATTTATTTTTTGTTTGGTAGAATATTTACATTGAATAAACTGAGCCATTGAAGGTAAAAGATTTTGTGTTATCCTTCACATATGCATCATCTACTGCTTGAGGGCAAGAAATGAGTAGTTTCCATAATTAGTAAAGGAAATTGAATAATTGGACTGTCAGTTATGGGTTTTTTTTTCCTGTGAGAAGAAAAACCATGTAATCTGTAAGTCCTAGTCAAATGGGTTTATTTGATTTATTTTTTTAGCACACAATTATCTTGTGCTAATTTAACATAAACTACAAAATAAATATTCAGGTACAAATTTTTTATCCTCTTTTACCAACAAAGGCATATAGCAGTGTTTTGGTGAACATGCACACTTCTCAAAGACTTTTTCTTAAATGAAAAAGTACTGTTACTGTCTGATTTTGCAAACAAAGTGCATTTATATAATTTTATAGAAATCATAATAAATAATAAGAATGATTTGCCTAATTCTTCATAAATTAACAGAAAATTTTGTTGTATTTAAACTAATAACTACATGAAAAGATTTTTTAAAATAAATTTAATATATAAGTTGAAAATTTAGGAGCTTTTATTATGTATGAATGTCATTCCCAAATAATACTGGTTCTTTTCCAGGCTATCAAAATTCTTCTATTAAGTTCATTTATAATGCCATATAAAAATACATTTTTTTTCCTTTTGCAAAGGCCATTACTAATCTTAAAAGTGAGAATAGTAAAGCAACAACAACAAAACACTATGGGATTCGGCATTATTACAAATTAAAAATAAAATGACTAGAAACAGGGATTATCTATTTAAATTATTATTATACCTTTGACCCGCTACATGTACCTAAAACATACCATCTGTCATTGTACACATGCACTCCCACAATAGAGACCACCTCAAGTCTAGACTAACCAACATGGTGGGAATTTAGATTAGATTGATTCCAGAGGACCATTTTTTTTAATTAAATAATATTTTTTACATTAAACATGGTAAAAATATGTGTAAATCCAATATAGGCATATGTATTTATACAATTGTCTTGCTGCACAAAAAGAATCAGATCAAAAAGGGAAAAAAATGAGAAAGAAAATAAAATTCAAGAAAACAGCAACAAAAGAAGTGAAAATGCTGTATTGGGATTCACACTCAGTTCCTACAGTCCTTTCTTTGGGTATAGATAGCTCCCTTCATCACAAGATATTGGAACTGGCCTGAATCATTTCCTTTTTGAGAAGTGCCACATCCATCAGAATTGATTAGCGTGGGATCTTGCTGTTGCCGTGTACAATGATCTCCTGGTTCTGCTCATTTCACTTAGCATCAGTTCATGTAATTCTTTCCAGGCCTCTCTAAAATCATCTAGAGGATTCATTTAAATACAGAGTGCCTCTTTGAGGTCCAGCCTCATCTGAAGTCATCCATTAGTACAAATAAAACAAGGTTACTTCCATCTGTGAATTGATATACATCCTAAAATGTCATGGCTTCACTTAGATGTGAATTGTTGGCAACAGCATATTATGGAATCATCCAGAGCAAAATGTAAACATAAAAGTCATATATCCTGTTCCAAAGAGAAAACAGTTTAATTTCAAGAATGGAAATTAGAAAATGGTACTTTGAGGCTCATAGATTTTTAGTGAAAATTGTTGCTTGGAAAATGCAATCCTAAATGCTACTTAGATCTTAGTATTCATTATGGAAACAGTACTTATAAATCACCTAATTCAACTACTTTATTTTATATCCAAAGAAACTAAGGTGCAGAGAATAAAGGTGCCTTAACCATGATTACACAAATCATATATTGCAAACCCAGAATTTTACATCTAATTACAAATCTTCTCCTTTTCTCACCATATCACATTGACTCAATTGGACTAATATCTTTACCTGTAAAAGGAGATTTTAAAAGAGGGTTTGCAAAGACTTCACAATTATCAATCCTCTGAGAGAAAGAAATCTCACACCTCAGAGAGAAAATAAATGGGAATTTGTCAGGAACCCCTGCAGAGCTGATATAAAATGCACACAATTTGTTAAGTGTTGTGCACACAGCAACTTTTCCATTTCCAGCAACATTGCTTCACACTCAGTGACTACCCAATCAATGTTGCTGATTGATGGAGGAAAATACACACCGTCATCCTTGATTTCCAGGATTCTACTTTTTCAAAGTCAAACACATGTGCACAAGTCTTTCAGGTACATAAGAAGGCAAGAATTAGGCCTCTAGCATCTTTGTAAATTCCAGTGTTTCCAGTTTTGTTGCCTGCTCCATAATAGCAAGTACTATTTTTTATATGTACTATTACCAGGTCTTGGCAGCAATAATATGTCTAATAATACTGTAAGGTCATTTCCAGAAATACCATATCTGAAAAACAATAGCCTTAGGCATGTTCTTTGATTATAGTAGATAACATGAGTTAAAGGAAAAGAAGGAATGAAATTGATAGGCATCAAATTCAATGCCATTGAAAGAAATAATCTCTAAGCAGTGGAGTAGTATGATACATCTTTAACTACCAGTGGATGTCATTCAAATTTGGTGAAGTGAAAAGAGTGTCACACTTGGAATCAGAAGACCTGGCTTATCACTAACCATGCAACTGTACACAAGTCAGAACCTTAATTTTCTCCTTTGTAAAATGGGACTTGAAATAATTGCATTACCAAGTGAGGATGAAAAGAAGTTAAAGATATGAAGAACTTCACAGAATGTTGTGTTTTATCAATGCTACTTATTATTAATTTGTATACTTGTTAAGTTGTACTAATCTTTCATTTAAAACATTTTCATTGAGATAGACATCCATTTTAATTCCATGGAATAATCTCTGAAGTGAATTAGTTTGTACTTGTATTGTGGTGCTTTATTTTTAACCAGGAATCAATTGATAGATATCACTCTCTCTGAGGACCAACCTTTAGCAAAATTCACAAGTAAGCGAAACTTATTACTGGAGGCCTCAACTTTCCCTTTCAATATCAGTTCTCATCAGTGGTATATACTCATCATTATGCTAGAGGCCCAGGCTCTGTACACCTTCTCTCCATTTAGGTTTGTTTTAATGAAGAATTAGATGTATTCATGGAACATGGAGAAGTAATTGGTCAATATATTCAGAAGAGTATTTTCATCTAGTTGGGGAGCCAAAATTAAAACAAAAATGCTAAATCACTTATTCTGGCATTTTACCTGCAATACTACAAAGCACACTAATGTGAAGAACAAGGGAGCACAAGTTAGTACCTTCCTGTTGTCCCACAAATTATTACATGTAATTCTACTTCTAAGCCTGAGTTCTGAGAACATAATAATTTATAGTATCTTTTTAAAACTTGGAATCACAGCTTTTCTTTGTCAAGTCTAAAACTCTCAATAATTCTGCCTCTTTGGTTGTATAGTGAAACCAAATCAAAGTGGTTATATAGATCAAATCAGTGACAGTATATATAGACAATGATATAAATCAAATTGGAATGGAAAATAATAATACATATATGTATATGCATATCTATATAGATTACATAATACATATGTGTATATATGTATATACACATATAAACACACACACAGATATATGTATATAATGTTCAGTTGTTTTTCAGTCACGTCGAAGTTTATGCTGCCATCTGGGATTTTCTTGGCAATGATAGAGTGGTTTGCCATTTCCTTCTCCAGTTCATTTTACAAATGAGGCAATTGAAACAAATAAGTTAAATGACTTGCCCAGGATCATATAGCTAGGCAGATGAATTCCTGGTCTAGATTATTTTTCTTTTGAAAAAGAAGATTGCCTTCAGCAAAGATACTGGTGCATAATAGGAAGGTTTACTATGGGATTATCTTCTTTTTTCAGGCATATACAAGGTAGCCCCTGTAGGAATAAATTGATTCTGATACATTTTTTTTTCCTTTCCACCAATTCCTAACAGTATAGATTTGCTGATTTTAAAGGTACTTCTTTCCCCTAACAGGATCTTTCCTGCTAACTCTGAAATTAAAAACAAAAATTAAATACTTAGACCCAAAGACAGGAATTATCTTCTTATAAGGCTACTTATTCTTTTCTAAATAGTGTGGAAGGAATTTCCAAAGATCTTTGACTTGATATCATTTTGACCCGTTTTCTGAAGTCTACATAATTTTAGGTCAATATATTCAGAAGAGTATTTTCATCTAGTTGGGGAGCCAAAATTAAAACAAAAATGCTAAATCGCTTATTCTGGCATTTTACCTGCAATACTACAAAGCACACTAATGTGAAGAACAAGGGAGCACAAGTTAGGACCTTCTTGTTGTCCCACAAATTATTACATGTAATTTTACTTCTTTTTTACTTTATTTTACTTTACAGTAATTACTTTACAGTAATATTTACTGATAAATAATCATTATTTTGTTAGAAGCAGCTGATTGTGCAGTGGATAGAATATTGGCCTTAGGTCAGAAGAGCTGAGTTCAAAGTTAGCCTCAGATACTCACCTGCTATATGACCCGGAGAGGTCAATTAATCAGTTAGCCTTGGTTTCCTCAGTTGTAAAATAGGGATAATAACTTTCTTTTATGTATTGTTTTCTCTCATTAAATTGTAAGATTTTGAGGGCAAAGAATTTTTTTTAATTTATTCTTAGTTCTTGGCACAATACCTAGTAGATACTTTAAAAATGTTTGATTTTACCTACATGGCAGAGTTGTTTTAGGAATAGAATGACATATTTGTAGAAGCACATAACCTAGAAGAAAATACTCTACACTTATCCTCTCCCATCAAAAACATAAATAAAATAATACAAGAACTTGGGATTTGATCAAATGAATGTATAATATAGATGCCTCAGGGTATACCCAGTTCAACTAACATGGAAGTTCCTTTGAGGAATCTTTGGACCTTTTGAATGACTGCCTTTGTCTTTAAAATAGTAAGACTGAGCCTTCTTTTTCATTCTCTTTCTCTCTCTTTTCACACATTCTCTTTCTACCATTTTTAACTGCTGCTGCCCAGAAGGTGGAGCTTCCTAGTTTACCTCCAAAAAGAGAGCCAAGAATTGAACCAATGAGAAGGATTTACCCTCCTCTGATCTCTCTCTTTTACCCCGGCTCTACTTGGCGGAGAAAGAGAAAGGTTTTTGTTCTGTGTTGTTTCAGTTTCAGGTGCTGGAGGTGATTCTCCTGGGACCAGACAGATTGAGCCATGGTGATCTTGGGGGCAGCATTGTAGGCAAGGAGGTGCAGCTGACAAATAGGGCATGTAAACTCTGAAAAACCAACCAAAGTGCATGGGAATTGTACCCTAGGTGGGTTTTGGAATTGGAAATGAGACTATGATCTATGGACACCAAACTAAACTATGAATTTAATTTCTATCCTTTCCCTAGAAAATGAGGTGATAATGGTGATGATGAAGTATTACTAAACTTTCCACATGAAATAAAGAGTAAGTTTGTATAGTTTTTTTTATTTTATCTTCTGAAGTTAATATTTTTGTGTAAAAACTAATCTCTTAGTTGTTAAAGGAAGTAGGGTGCAAGTTAAAGGAACTTGGGGGAATACCATCCATGGAGCTGAAGCCATTTTTAAAGGCATCCCAGACCCTTTAAGGGTACTAGAAAACCCTGAGGAATTACTGTTATAAAGTCAATGTCACTTGTTAATGGGAACATCTGGAAAACTATCTAAGATAGTAGAAAGGATGCTAAATTTAGCATTAAAGGCTAAGGGTTCGAAATAGGACTATGTTACTGATTATTTCTGTGGCATGGGGCAATTTTTAATTCCAATGGACCTTAGTTTTCAATATATGAGATAAGATGATTAGATTAGGTAGTTCCTAAGGTTTCTTACAATTATAAATTATATGTAATCAAAGAAATTATGTTTTCCTAAAACAATTTCTATATCAACTACTTTAAGAAATATAATGACAATGTAAGAATCATAACAGATATATGTGTGCTTGTAAACACACTCATAGCTGTGTTTATACAAACATAGAGATAGATATAGATGTAGACATATAGATAGAGATACAGACATAGAGAGATACAAATATGGATGATAGAAATAGGCATAAACTTACACACACACACACACACACACACACACACACACATACACATTCTTCTGGAAAGTCTTTAATTTAGTACAGAGAAAATTTGTTAGAGTAACCAATGCAATGGTTCTCTTCTGATCTTCATAGTCCCAGTAGTTTTGTGTGTAGTATAGACTATTTTGTCACTTATAAAGACCAAGTAAGTATTCTATTTATCTCCAAGAAGTGAAATATAGGTTATCATTTTCAATTGTGACAATATTTGTTCTCATGCTCTACCTGTCTTCCTTCAGTAGAAGAAATATTTACAAGTTTTGAGCACTTTTCTTTCCTTTGTTACTATATCCCAATTTTCTTTTGGTTTTATATGGACACAAAAAGGGTAGGTCATGTGTAGCTCCCCTACTTAATGCGGATTCTGAGGATGGAGGAAGGTCTACTTCTTCCCCACCTACCACTCCCACCCTCACATATTGTGCCTACTGATGTTTAGAATTATTTTAACAGGTGATAAAAGTTTAATATGAAATGAAAATTATAGTATCTTACAATCTTAGATTTGGAAGATATTTAAGAGGGCCTGTTATCCAATCAATATCTGGGTTTTCTAATAAGCATTGTTCTGCTAAAAGACACCCAATGATGAGAAGAGCCACACCTGGAGGCAGTCAATTCTATTTTTCAACTGTTTTAGTTGTTACTAGGATTTTCCTTAGGGAGTTCAGAAATCTGACCCTTGCAACTTCTCATTTTTCTGGTTTCAGACCAGAAAAAAACAAATATCATCATGCTTCCAAATAAGAAGTTACAATAACTTCCAAGTCTTTTCCACATTAAACATTCTAATTGCCTCCAACTTATTTTACAGAATCTGATAGCTGTATTGATATTATCTCAACAGTTTTCAACTCTATCGTGAAAAGATATGATTTATTTGGAAGTAAAGGTAATGGGTCATTTATCAACCCATAACTTAGAAACATCTTTTCTAAGTACTGATAGCACAACTGTTTAGAATTCATGTAATGGAGGAACATCAATGTACTAATTATCAGATTGTTTTATAATAGGGTCTTGAATTGAAAGAAAACAAAATATAATGGATTAAGCATTGGATTAAGATAGAAGTCCTATCTTTGAGTCATATTGTTCCATTAATCGTGTCTTTGGGGTCAGATTTAATCTCTTTGGGTTTCTATTTCTTCACCTATAAAACAAAGTATTTGATTCAGAGACACTATGGTACAATTAAAAGAATAATGCATTGCTACTTTATTTTTGTTTTTTTTGTTTTTTTTTTTTTGGATAGAGGTCCATGTAATAAACTGACTGGGATTATTGCTGTGATTTGAGTTTCTATCTACATTCCTAGACATTCTATTTATATGACTTTGGAAAAGTGCATTCACTTTTTTTTCTTATCTGTAAAAGGAGGGAGGTCATGCTATGATTGCCTCTGAGGTATTATTTAACTCCAGATCAATGAGCCTATGACATAGAGGATTTCTTTTTTCACCCCCATTCTTAGCATAGACACATAGTAGTTGTTAGCACTTTTTTCATTTTTTTTACAACATGATTTAAAATATAATTGTAAAATCAAAACACAAAACTGATTGTTTGGAGATACAAAATTCAAATAGAAGAAAAGCTGGAATATAGTAAATATGTTGAATATAGGTATGTGTATTGTATAAAAATGTGTGTGCATGTAATAGACACACATATAGCAATGATTTGCAATTCCTCCATCTTAAAAATAATTCAGGATTATAAAACTGATCCAACCACAAATCTTATCTATACTATGCAATCTCTAAGGAATGAAAGTGATAGAATTTCACTTTTCCAATTTATATAATTTTATTTTCTAGAAATCACCCCATCTCAATAGTTCTATATAGCAAGCAAATTCTAATCCTGATGGTTGTTGGGTTTTGGTAAATATCATCCATTATGATGGGGAATTCATACCTTAAATTTCTTTTGATTAGAAGAAAATATTTTATATGATAAATAATTAACACATTAGAAAGAAAATAATCTGACTTCATTATTTCAGGAAAAATTTTGATATTCCTCTCTATATAACACCCTTTATAATAAGGTGTATATATATATACATATATATGTATATATATAATTAGAAAATCTTACTTATATTGTGAATGTGATTCACAAGC
Source organism: Myrmecobius fasciatus (assembly GCA_023553655.1). Classification (NCBI taxonomy): domain Eukaryota; kingdom Metazoa; phylum Chordata; class Mammalia; order Dasyuromorphia; family Myrmecobiidae; genus Myrmecobius; species Myrmecobius fasciatus. Next base: position 26,194 of record JAJPUD010013357.1, read on the forward strand.
AAAAATGAACAATTATTACTAACACTCATTATGTCTTTCTTTAAAAAAATAGCTTATTTGTTTAATAATAAGAAGTCTGTAAATTTTCTAATTGGGGCCCACCTTAGCTTCTTTAATAAAAGTATACTTTTCATTTTGCAAATAAAAGCAAAAAAGAAGGGGAAAAATCATAATAATTTTATAATGCTATCCCAGTTTTTTTTAAGGGAAGTTAAATTTGGATTTATATTTACAAAATGCAATAGTACCAAACTTACATAGACTTGGACTTAACTATATCTCCCTGATGCAATATTTCTTCCACTTCATCCTGCTGTACAGTGTGCTACAAGATATCACACAGAAATAATAATATAGATTTTTAAAAAAATCTTTCCAGTAACTATTTTCTTAGAAAATAAATCAATATATTTTAACAGGTCTACTCAGTAGCTTCAGCTAAAGTGTTGTTCAGGAGAGGGGGGGGAAGGAAGAGGAGCAGAAAGAGAAATAAAAAAATGATGCTGCCTAGCTACAAGCTGCAGAGGGAAATTAATATTCAAAAGGTTAAGGTGTCTGTGAAATGTATGTAATGAGTAACACTCATAGTTTGTTACTATAGGTTCATTGCCTCTAATGTTGAGGACGGCACATGGATAATTTACGATTCCCATTGTCCCCTCTGCAGGGATTAATTCTGAATTATTTATGTACCTATATACGCACAGAACTGAAACATTTTAGTTAAAGTCAGCCACTCACTCATAGTCTTGAAATTATGCAGCCCTTGTTGCTAAAAATGATGTTAGCCTCTTGTGATTTAAGTCATAACATTTTATTTTCAGTCCCACTGAGAGAGAAAGCATACAGGAGGGGGAAAAAGATATATTTTTGCAGGATAAATCTCAGAATGCATTTTTTAAAGATGTAAATAGATAATGGTAATTTTGTTGTGTCAAATTATTGTTGTAGAGTGCATGTAAATAAACCTTTATTTTATTCATGATTTGTGTTCATTTTTTATTGTATTATAGGGCTTATTTTCCTTTTTGATGAACATCTTTAAATACAAAGGCTTTGCATTTCAGTAACAAGGAATACACCTACATTTTTAATTAATCAGAGAATGAAACTTCAATTTTAGGAACTGTTCTTAAAAAGCCAAAGCTCTTCTCTCATCACTGTTTTTGGTGTAAATGAAGTCAAGCTACTATGCTCATTTCAAAACCAATGTTTCTATGCTTCTGTTAAACAGTTCTTGGATGACATAAAGATTTTTTTTTCTAATTATGCCCAAAATAAATATAAGTAGAAATTTATTTTTAAAAATGAGTTGAGCGTAGATTCATAGACTATTTGATAAGCACTAACATTGACAGCATAAACAGATCATAGAGATTTTAATAAATGAGCTTAGAATGGAGTACATTATGTACCATTAACCATTTACCCTCCTTATTCCACTTTTTTTCTCTTTTGATGTAATCTGCAAAGCCATCTAGACAATTCAATTTTTGTTATTAAAAGACTGACAACCTATTGTGCATGTTGGGGAAGGGGTGGGGGAGAATTGAAATAAGGGACAAAAAAAGCAATGAAATCCTTATTAGACTGACCTTAACTAGGTCTTTGGGATTTCAGAAAACTCGGTTTAGTCTATTCTGAAGAATTATATTCCCCCTAATAATTATGACACATCTCAAGGAGAAAGCGTGATTGGATTATTTACATGCCAAAAAAAATTAAAGGAATTTAAAATGCAAAAGGAAAATATATATTCACATCATATAGATATCAGTATTTAATATTTCTTCTCCCTCCCCCTCCTATTCAACAATTGCTAATAAATTAGGAGGAGGGGCATATTGATGTACTGCTTGACTGTAACACAAAGAATTGTAGTTAGCAAAAAGCTGCAGTGGGTAATGAACAGTATTTTAACTCGGCAGTTTAACCTCAGTGTCTGTCAGCTCTGACCTTTTACCAACCCCAATGAGAGCCTGATTTCTCACTTTTGCTACTCACTGCTGGATGAGTGAATGTAGAATTTGACAGCGAGAGGTTTTACATGAAAAGGAAAGATACTTAAAAAGCATGTTTTGTGATGATAGGGTACATTTATTCACTGTTCATTACACTGGGTGCAGCAGCGGTGGTGGTGGCAGCGGTGGCGGATTGATTGGGTGTGAGCAGCTCGTCTGCTGGGGATGTGAAGGGTCCTTATTGACCTGCATGGGAGCTGCAATGACCTCTAGATGACCCCCTTTTCACCTGAAATTGACCTTGAGAATAGCCTAGGGTTCACCCCACTTTAAATAGGGGGAAGATGTTTAAGCAGCGTGTGAATGATTAGAATCGACGAGTGGTGAATTTCTCTTTCTTTTTTCGAACTTTTATAGAGGTGTGTGTGTGTAGGGGGTAAGGAGAGTGATGGCTTTGAGATTTCTAGATCCTGCAGCTGCGCTGCTTGGTGTTGGTGCAGATTTATGGAGGGAGCCAACTAGACGGACTGCTTGATGCTAAATTTTACCATTCATCATTATTGATTAGAGTCCACACTCTATGACAGACCCCAAACCTTACTATGACAATTGCTATTTCAGTTGTTATGGGCCATAATGGGCAATAGGGATGATTTAAACGAGCAAAGTAGCTATCTGTAATTACACATGAATAATCCATGAATTCTCTACCACAGAGCTTATAATCAGACCCTAACAACCAAGGCCCAAGACATTTGTACTTGTTTCCCCTTTCAGGGTCTAGACCAAAAGGTGCCCTAAATGTGCAAATTCAGATACAAGAGACACATATCTATTACTTCCTTCCAATCCAATATTGAGTTTTCATCCTTGGTGAAAAATAAATCAACCAAAATGGAAGGTAATGGCGTATTGCATTTTCTCTGATGGTTTGATCACCTAATGAACTTGACTTCTTAAGAGAAGCAGATGCCCATGGACATTTTGTCAGTTGTTACTTAATAACTATGTTTGGATTTGTCATGGGTATGTGGAAAACTCATAGTGAAGATAGAAAACCTTTCTTTTTTAACAATTTTTTAAATTAAGTTTTTATTTGGCAAAAATTGCTCATGTGGAAGCTCCAATTTATTAGTAAACTAGGATTAAAAAAAGACATGTTTTCATAACTATTTGAATGAGACTTTTAACAAATTCTAGGAATCAGGAACTTCTAGAAACCTTCAGAAAACATCCCTTTTGAGCTTCGTGTAAGAAGAAAAATCTTCTATTAAAGTTGCAGGTTTTTTTCCTCCAAACAATGGCAGAGAATACAAGCCCGCCATGACTTCATTGTGCCCTCTAGAATTGTAGCTAGAAACTAATTGGGTGATATCTGGCAGTAGGAAAAATCAAATGTTCTCCAGTAACAGCTTCTTAAATAGCTGAGTTAGAGACTACATTGGCTAGCAATTATTGGAGCCACTAACTCTAGATGAGAGATTTGTCTTTGATCTAGACAAAAGCGCAGTGTCAGGAAGCCATCAATGAATGGGAGTGGAAAGAAAACTTTTGTCCCTTGGTTATGCATCTGTGTATTCATGAACCATGATCCAGGGTCCATGGTTTGTATTTTGAAGTATTGCAGGTGAAGTTGTTTCTCCTAGGTTTTAGAATTAATATTGTCCTGGTAGACTAAAATAACTTAATGAGAGTTTAATTTTTATATTAGTACCACATTGATCTGATTTATATATATTCTATATAGAGATATCTATGAATATATTTCTATATCTATTTATATATAAGCACATATATATCTGTAAATATATATATATATATTTCTATATAGATACATATAGAAAAGATAGATATTTCTATAGATATATACATACAGAGAGAAATTTATGTGTGTATATATATATAAATATATATGGAGAGAGAGAGAGAGATGGTGTCCAGATAGATCTTATGTCATTTACTACATGATGGTATGGGATATTGTGATTTAGGTTGGGATATGACAATACTTGCCATAAAAAAAGTTGTTCATTGAATTCTGAAGCTGTTTAGCTCAAATAAAATTTTTCAAAAAATTACTTTTGCATAGTGTACTTAATTTTACATACAGCAAAATTATAGATACTTTGATAATCTGGTAAACTATTCATAAATTCAGAAATAAATTCAACCAGTATGTATATGGCCTTGACTTGACCCATTTTCTATCTGAAGTAATACTCTATAATTCTTTCTTCATTCAGTGCTAATCCTATGCATAAAAGGTAGATACAGGAGCATTTGTACACAATGACACTGTCGCATGCACACAGGAGGATCCTATTAATCTGATTTTTCCCCTCAGTGTGTGATCTGCTTACACCTGTGATTGTTCCAAAGCTCCATGGTGCCTTAACTTAACCAATGCATGTTATCTATTACATTTCACCTACCTCTTCTATCTCTACAGTGATGAATCACTGCAAGGGTCCTCAGCAGGTTAGAGAACCTGCAAATTGCAATTATTCTAATTTGGGATCCTACAGTGCAGTTTTGATCCTTGGGGACATTTTTCCCCCTTCAAATTATTCTAGGATTGAAGTGTATTTTGAACATTCTGCTAAATGGGCTTTACTGCAAGATTAAAATATAACACTTAAATCTTAAAAAAGTAACTATTGTCAAATGAAATAAAAGCTTGCACAGTTTTATTCTAAGACATGCAAATGATTTTTTAAAATATTATTTCCTCCTAACTGCTGACATTTATCTGTACATCAAGTAAACAGAAAGTAGGAACATGTTTTCTTTTACAGCCAAGTCTTTACAGAATCCAAAAAGGGAAGAAAAATGAATGACTTGTAATTGCTATGACATTAGAAACCCATGTAGTAGTGTAGTCAGCTTCCATCTCATCTTTGTTCCTACCTCTCTATAAAGGATAAGGCAGTTTTGCCCAGAGGAAGAAATAAAAGGGAATCCTCGTTAAAAGGTACATTAACGCAAAAAGAACAGCTTTATTGGGGACATGTGCAGAAAGGAATGTTTGAGTAGTAAATGATAATTTACTTTTGAGGTATATTAAAAAGGTTTAATCTTACTGATCATGAGTTAAATTGGATGTTTTAATCAGTTAGCAAGTGCCAAAAATAATTATGCCAGAGTGCTTAGTCTGCAGAATGTGTACACAAAGCATATAAATCCTTTCCTTCCTCAGGGATTTCTCAGAATAACACACAACTAAAAGACAAAAGCAATATCAAACTCATATAAATTAACATTGCAAATGATCTGAGAAATACACTAAATAACATGATCATATCATTGTGAATATACCACACAGGCATGGGTGTGGTATGCAACAAAAACAAATTGATTAATCACCTATGTCTCTACTAAACTTTTTGGGAAACTTTCTTCTATTTATTCTTTACAATTCATTTGAAGGTCATTCCTTTCAATGAGGATGTGGGCCTGTGTGACAGAGTAGAGAAAGGAAATCTGAATTCATTTTAGAAATTAAATTCTAAAATATAGTTGTTATCATGAGTGAATAAAAAGTGGTTGATAATGACTGCAGAAGATGATATACAAAGTCCTTCTTATTTCAAAAAAGTCCATAACTTTTAAAGTAAATATTGACTACCAGACATTCAGGGCAATTTTTGCAAAGCAATGTGAAATAATAGTAAGGTCATCTCTTCAAAATATGTCAACATTGCTTATCATATGGGACAAAGAAGGAAGAGGGGAAAAGTGTAAAGAAAAAATGAACAAATAAAGTTAACGTAAAACTAACAAAACATTTCTAAAATATATTTCTAACATTATTCTAAGTAAAAGAATACATATTTTCTCTTATTTAACTAGATTAACAAAGTTTTCCTGGGAATATAATAAAAATAATAATAAAGAGTATATTGAAATTAATTTTAATCATCTCTCAGAAAGTAACTGTTAACTTTTCAGTATTAGCATTTATATGTTAGAAATAGGTAAATGCTACAAATGATGGCTTTTTAAATTGGTCTTCTAGACTTAAGAAATTGTTAATACTATAGGGTGAACTTTAAATTGTGCCCCCAGAATCTTATTTTTTTGGAGACAATTGTTAAAAATTTACTGGTGCATCACTAATAACTCATATTCATGTAGCACTTTATGCTTTGCAAATCATTTTACACATATTACAATAATCTTCTCAGATGCTAGGATTATAACCCTTTTACATTAGAGATAACTAAGACTCAGAGATTAAAGGATTTTTCCAGGGTCTATGTTACAAATCTAGAACCTTATCATCTACAATAGGTTTCCTTTTTGCTTTATAATGGGATTTATCTGGGAGTTTATCAGCAAAGGTTTGTTACCTTGAAATTACATACATACACACATGCATATATAATATGATTACATAACATGATATTATAAGTACATGATGGGTGTTTATTCCCTTCCTACTTCCCTTTACAAATATTATCTCATTTGATTCTTAGAACAACTTTTTGAGAAGGCAACTTTGGTAGGCTGGTTCTTGGATGGCAGCCTACATCAAATTGAATCATTACTGAGGCCTTTTTAACAAAATGGACTCTATTCATAAAGTGTTCGTCCCATAAGAATAGCCTTGAAGAAACCAAGGTTACTTTTATGCCATGGTGATATATTGGGATAAGCCTTTGTAGAAGATCCCTTTTTTGAAACACAATATTGATGAACCTAGCATTTTCACTCTTTTTGTTGTTTGCTTGCATTTTATTTTATTTCTCAGTTTTTCCTTTTTGATTTGATTTTTTATGCAGCAAGATAATTATATATATATATATATACATATATTGGATTTAGCATATATTTTTATTATGTTTAACTTATATGGGATTGCTTGTATCGGGGGGAAAAGGAGGAAAATTGGAACACAAGCATTTGTAAGGGTTAATGAATTATCCATGCATATCTTTTGAAAATTAAAAAAAATTAATTAAAAAAATAAAAAGAAATAAAAAAGGATCTTTTCATTTGGAAAAGGACATAAGGAAAAAACAAGCCAAAGAATGCATTAGTGAAAAGTAATAGCTTGGACTCTTCCAAAAATAGTGTCTTTACTTTTAGATAGTAATCCCTGTTATTCATTATAAATTATTTCTTTATTAAATAGCTGATTCAAAAAAAATGTATAAAATATTTTCTTTTTTCCAGGCATGATTATCAGTTAAACTATTCAGTTACAGGTCATTTTTGCAAAGCTTGAAAGAATTAAAGATAGTTTAACATTTCTTTTATTGAATCTTATAGTTACCTAGCTGTGTTTCTATTTTGCTCACTTATCATCAAATTTCTGGGAGAACAGATGAAGAGAGGAAGTATTACATATATGAGAAATATTCAATGAAAAAATGTAGACTTGGGAAATGGTATATGAATGACACCAATTAGAGCAGTATATCTGGATCTTAGAATGCTTGGAAGGGACTAAAGTGTAGGAAGAGTGGAAAAGTGAGAAGAGACTAGGTTGTAAAAAACTTTAAATACCAAACTTAGAATTTTATACTTGATCTTGAAGGTAAGAAGAAGTCAAAATAACTTATTGGATGAAGGTAAAGGCATAGAGTATTGGAGTAATAAGGTTACAGTTCCTCTTTTGAAAAATCATTTTAGTAGTCCAGTAGAAGATGGAATAGAAGAGAGATTTATGACAGGGGTACCAATCAGAATGAAAAAACAATAATCTAAGCAGGAAATAATGAAATAATAACATATTCTTAATAAATAATAACCTGTATTAAGTTCATGGCTATGTGAGTAAAAAGAAAGGAATATGTGTGTGAATTCAAGATTGTGAAGGTACAAGTGACAAAATTTGATGAGGAATTATGTCTGAGCATAGTAAAGAGTAGAGGACAATAAGGTTGCAAGACTAAGGAAGTAGAGGGAAATGTATTCCCCCAAAAGCAGGAATACTGCAAGTAGAAGAGTTTGAGAAAGGGAAGGGAAGAGTTTGAGAGAAAAGACAATGAATTGTCTTTTAGACTCATCAATTTGAGATGCTTACAAGGTATTCAACTTAAGATGTTCAAAAGGCAGTTAGTCATGCCTATTTTCATCTTTTTTTTCTTCTGTTTTTTTCCCCTTATGGTTGTTCTCTTTTGTTCTGATTTTGCTTCTCCAATATGACCCATGTAGAAATATATTAAAAAGGTAATGTACATATATAACCTAAAATAAATAAATAGATAGATAGATAAAAGATCACTTGAATATCAAGATGTACTACTATGAGTCACATTCAGAGTCAAAGATGGGCAATTACCTGTGCTACAAGAAAAAGTTAAGAATTGTAATTCTGTCAACATGGGAAACTCTCATGGCGGAAATTCCTTTTATTTAGGTAGATTGTCAGAATGCCTATACACAATGCTTTATAAAATGTTGTCTAAGAAGCCAAGAGGTTGTGACTTGTAGATGTCAAAGTTGGTACTTGAAAACCATGTGCATAATGTCTTGAATCTAAAGCAACTATCCAGTATTTCATACTATAATTCAAAGAATGTAAAGAGGAATCTTTTAAAATTATTTTTTCTTAATGTTTATTGTGTTTCTCTGTTACACAAATGTATTTATATTGTGTTTAGTAAACTTCCTTCTGTTACAGGGTATGCTAGAAATTGCAGATAAACAGTAAACCACAAAAGCATAATTTTCAAACAATCTGGACTAGTCTTTCTTCATATCTAGTGGTATTTGAAGTAAATTGTATAGACATGGATTTAGATTGGCTTCTTTCCCCCTTCCGGATCACATATGACCATTAAGCATAACTCAGAGAAATCTCTGGCTCTGCTCCTCATACCCTGGATCATGTTCACCCAAAAAAAGAAAGATGTGCACTTTCAACATGCACAGAAACACTGTGGGCATCTTAGCTTGATTTATACTGCTTTCTGAAAATGGTCCTTTGAAAGTCAGGCTGATTTTTTTTTTGCCTTTTTTCTTTTTTTTTCTTTTCTTTTTTTCACAAGTTGTCAAACTTCAAAAGACTAAAGATTTTTATCACAGATTTTCCTTCCTCCCCCTCATATCAAGCATTAGTAAAATTTAGAAGGGAATTATTTGGATAATTTTTGTGGCATTTTTTAAAACAAGCTTTATATAGGATCAGATAGACAAGGAGAAATTGAAATTAAGTGAAAGAGTAGAAATGACATCGGGAGATATATTTTGAAGAAAATGGGATGAAGTGAGATCCCCTGAAGAATTCGAGGTATTTGCCTTGGTAATACATCATGTGAGACAGGAATAGAGTTAAAAATAATGGCAAAAGGCATCTGAATTATAGGAAATGAGGAATAAGGGAGCAGAGAAAGTTCTTTGAGAATGACATCAATTTTTTTTTTATAAAATATGAGGCAATGTCCTCAACTGAGAGATTGGAGATAGAATGAACGATAAATGTAATGTCTGGGGAGTAATGAAAAGGTTTAGAAGACCCCGTGTGGAGATTAGGAGAATGAGATAAAGATAAGGAGGTAAAGCAGGATTATCCATTAGCAATGAGGACTTAGAGGTTGTGTAACATAAATTTGTAGTGGCTCCAATCAGAATAGTTATATAATTTTTTTCTTCATTGTGAAGTATGTGTGTAAGAGTAAAAAAGACAAATGATTGGAATGATCCAGGACTAAGGCATAAGGGCTTAATCTGTGAGATAATAAAGAGGATAAGAATTCAAGAGGGATTCAGCATTTTACCAAGTGATCAAAGTAAGGAAAAAAGATTGACTAGTGCAGACAAGATGATCTAGGAGATAATTGAAGGACCAAGAGTTTGGAGGTCATGATACAGATGTAGAGTAGGTTTTTTAAAGGAAGGCAGATGAAGAGTTGAAAAAGTCAACAGCTTATGGATGGATAAGTGGATTGGGGAATTTCAAAATGTGGAGGTGATATATTTGTGGATGATGGCAAGCTCAAATGTGTGACAATATTTGTGTGTGGCCAAGGTGGGGTAGAGAAGTAGTTTGTGGTAATTGAATAAGCTGAATAACTGAATTGGTTAGGGTAATTGAGAGAGAGTCAATATATATGATGAAATTCCCTGATATGAAGGAAAGAGCTGGGGAGGAAAGAAATTGTGAATCATATGCCAATCTCATAAGGAAGCAAGAAGAGCAATTTGAGTTTCTGTAGAAGCAGCTAACATTTTGATAAACAGCATAATCCTCAAAGCAGGAGAGTTTACTGAGTGTTGGGATAGAGGAAAAACCTGGAAATGGCAATGGGGAAAGGAATATTTCAACTTCCCAATCTCAATTAGTGAGTTTACAAGAGAATGACTGGAAGTGAAGCCAGTACTGGAAAGGGTGGTCCAAAAGGCTGAGTTATCAGGGGGAGATAGGTTTCAAAAATAGCTGGTAGATAGAAGGAGAGAGGAAAAGTTTTAAGATGAAGGGATGTTTGTTGCCAATGGAATAGGAATTCCATAGGGCACAGTAGAATGGCTGACTCGTGTTTGTTTGAGACTTTGTGGTGGCAAGGTTGTAGGGAATAGAAATAAGAAATCAGGAGTTTGGGGTGGGAAGTAGGGTTTGGATAATGATCTACAAAAGTTCACAATGTCTGAGATGTGAAGGATATGACTGATGTAAGATTGCTCATCATTGATTGAAGATCAACATTCTACTTTCCAAAGAAGTCTAGAGATCATGCTGGAGCCAAGTATATTATGAATGGAAGACACAAGGTTAGATGATCAGACAGGAAATCTTACTTCCCTAATCCTTTTCTTTTTGAAAGGTAAAATTTAGAAAAGAAAAGTGCACAGAAGATGGAAGTCAAACCTACATGTCAGTCTTATATTTCTGTTCATTATTAGACACTCAATAAATACCTTTTGATTAATCAAAGGTGATATTCCAGAGGTGCAGAAATAAGAATTGAAAAACTTTTAAAAATATTTTTAAACTTTAATCAGTTTAAGATTTCATTTTAGATTGCCATATTAAATGCTATGCAAAATAGACATTTATTTTTCCCATATATAACAAATGTTTTTCTACTTTTGAATTTGAGATTTGAGATAAACTTTGAAAAATATTGAGAATTAAACTTAATGCCATTTTGAAAATTATATTGCTCTTTATTTTATTTCTATTCTCATTAGTATTTGTTTGGTGAGAAATGCTATTCTTTAAAATTTCTAAATAGCTATCATTTACATAGTTCTTTTTATTTTGCAAAGTGAGATATATAAATTTATAAAATCTCATTTAATCCTCACAACTACTTTTTGAAGGTAAATGTTATCATAATTTCCATTTTACAAGTGAACTGATTTTTACACTAAATGACTTGCTAAGGATCACACTCTTTCAAAGTGAGTATATGAAGAAGGATACAGATTCAGGTCTTCCTCATTTCAAATTTAACATTATTCTTTAGAGTACTTATCTGTATATTAAATAAAACATTGGAAATTTCTTAATACACTGTACTTGCAATTTTAAAAAATGGGTTTTTGTCTTATTCTACTATATTATATACCTTGGATCAGTAACAAAATTTCTCCTAGTCCTCACCTGTGAGGCAGAGAAAAAAACATTTAAAATATACTTTTCAGTATTGTTTTACATTAAAGTTTCAAAGTAATACAAGTTAATAATAATCATTCTTAAAAAGCTTCATTTATAACCTGATTTTAAACTATAATAGTTTAACTTTGTTTGAATAAATGATGCATTTTAACCACATTTATCTATCATTTTATTTTCTCTAATACTGATTTTATTGCTGAGTACATATCAGACCCTTGTTAAATGTTATTTGAATAAATCAAAACATTGACAGAAAGTAATTTTTTGGATGCAGCTATCTATAGTTTTCAAAACTTTGATTTTATTCATGAAGCTCTTAGAGTATGACTTGAAAGACATTTGTCCCATTAATGATCTACTCTTTGTTAGAGATTGTTTCTTAATTCTTTGCAGTCCCCTCAGAGGAGTTGCCAACTTCTTTTCTACTTATTAAAATTGCTCATTCACTCTTGGGAAATGCACAGTTAAAAATTTAAACTTTAGGTGAACAGATGTAGATTCAGCATAGATATTTTGGAAAAGAGAACATCCTTGGATATTAAACCATTTGAATATATGGTCAGTTCACCCATACCTGAGCACCAAAGGTTAAAAACAGAGAACAAATGCCTGAATCCTTATGGACATGACAGTCAAAAAAGAACAAGAAAAGCTAACAAAGTAAATGATGAAACAAATGGTGATGTAAGAAATCTTTGTCTTTGCCTTTGAAATCGAAAACAAAAACAGGTAAAAAGGAGGATATGATCAGTAATGTTAAGTGAATCTTAAAAATAAGAGAATATATGAATTAGGGTTGACCTGGAAGTTTTAGTTTTAGTTTTATTATGATATCCTGAAATTCTTACTTAATGGAAAGGTTGACAATCCTTTTACTAAAGGAGAAAAGACCAAGTCTTTGATGCAAGAAGGTATTATAAGATTGGATGTTACTTGTAAAAAATTGAAGGAAGCAAAATAAAATAATCATCTCTTGTATTTAAAGTAATAAATGAATTTTTTTCATTTCTCAGAATAGTGCTGACAACTGTATAATTTTTTCTAGTTGATTTCTTCCTTACCCGTCATTCTTTGATTGTTTGACAGTTTTTAAAATGACGGTATCAGAGCTGCAGTAGAAATATCAGACATTATGTGAAATGCTCCTCAGTGGGTGTGTATGTGTTTAGGAATAGAATTAAGATTTAAATTTTTGTTTTAAGATAAGATCATCAAACACACCAGATTACATAGGAGCATTATAGATAATGCTACATGATATGGGAGATGTCAGAAAGACTGGTATAGTAGCAATAATTGTAGGTGGCATATTAGCAATACTTGTAGGTGGCATATTAGCTATACAACTAAGTGCCAAACAAAGTCTTTCACAGTTACCCTGCCAAGACTAAAATAGAAACCAGACGTATGTTTCTATCAGATGGGGGTTCAATGGTAAGATGCAGCTGTTGCCTTCACCACTGAAATTGAAGACAAAGAGACATATGTTTTAAGAAGTTCCAGCATTTTGTCACAATACAATTCTAGATAATAATTGAGCAATTTGGGACCTAACATTAAAAACGTCATCAATAGGATAGTACAGAGAAGGCTAAGCCTGGAATCAGAAAGATCCATGTAAAAGTTCTGCCATATTCATAATGACTGTGTTAACCTGGGCAAGTCTCAATAATACTTAAAGTGCCCCAATAATATTCTAATACCTTCCATTGTAAAGAGAGTGCCAATAAATGTTGGCAGAGGAATGTTTCTCATCAGCAGCTTCTTATGCTTATAAAATCATAGGTCTAAGACCCAATAAAGGAATAAAAAGAAAAAGAAATTCTTGAATTGCAAGGCTTTGATTTTTAAGTTTTGACTGGTTCTCATGGCACACACAGACACACCCACAAAAAGAGTACATTTATTTCCATTGTATACCTAAGGTAGCTAGGAAAATACAATGTAGCAAAACTAGTAAGAAAGTCCCTATCTGTATTCTATAAATACTAATATATGTATGTATATATATGTATGTATATATATATATATAAATTCTATAAATTTAATAAAGAAATTCATTTAAGTCTGATAACTAAAATGTTTCTTTTTCCAATTTCTTCAACACAAAGACTTTTGCAGACATATTACATAGGAATCATTCCCATTTTAGATTAGTTGATAAAATGATAATGAGGGATGTAAGTGAATGTCAGTGAGGGTGGGGGAAGGTTTCATAATTTAAAAAAAGATTTTGAAGTGTCAATATTGAAAATTAGATGAGGAGACAATGGATAGTATAGACAAGATGGCCTAAGAATTTAGAGAAGAAGCAGTGTCATGGTACAGATGTAGAACAGGATTTTATAAAGAAAAAGAGATGGAGAGGTGAAAAAGCAAAAGCTTATTGATGTACAAAGGGATCTGTGGATTTTTAGATATAGAGGTAGAATATTTGTGGATTTGTCATGTGCCACAAACAATTATAACTATACTAATCTTTCTGATGTCTCCCATATCATGTAGCATCATTTATGATCCTCTTTTGTAAATTAGTATTTTATGACCTTAAAACAAAGATTTACTTACACAGATAAAGTCTGATCTAAGCAATTAGAAAAATATCAGTTGCTCATGGGTAGACCAAGCTAATATAATAAAAATGACAATTCTATGTAAATTGGTCTAATTGTTCAATGCCATATGGAATCAAACATCCAAAATATTTTATAGAGCTAGAAAAAATAATGAATGAATTCATCTTGAAAAACAAAAGGTGAAGAATAAAGAATTAATGAAAAAAATACAATGAGCAGTAGCTTAACAGTGCCAGACCTAAAATTAAATTATAAAACAACAGCTATCAAAACTATTTGCTACTAGCTAAGAAACAGAGTGATGGATGAGTGGAATAGGTTAGATACACATGATGCAATAATCAATTACTATAATAATCTAGTATTTGATAAATCCCCAAATTCCAGTTTCTGGGATAAGAACTCACTATTTCCAAAAACTACTGGGAAAACTGAAAAATAATATGTCAGAAACTTGGCATAGTCCTACATCTCACAGCACATACCAAAATAAAATCAAAATAGGCACATTACTTGGATGTAAAGGGTGATATCTTAAGCAAATTAGGAGAGCAAGGGATAGTTTACTCATTAAATCGTTGGAGAAGAGTGGAATTTACGACCAAAGAAGAACTAGAGACTATTATGAAATGCAAAATGGACAAGTTAAATAACACTAAATTAAAAAGGCTTTGCAGAAACAAAATTGACACAAACAAGATTAAAAGGAAAGTACAAAACTGGGGGAAATTTTTACAGCCAACTGATAAAAGCTTCATTTCTAAAATAGTTAAAGAATTTTGTAAAATTTATATGAAAACAAGTCATTCCCCAATTAATAAATGATCAAAGGATTCAAAAAGAAAATTTTCAGATGGTGAATTTAAAGCCATCTATAGTCATATGAAAAAATGCTCTAAATCACTATTGATTAGGAAATATGAATTAAAACAATTCCAAGGTACCACCTCCCACCTATCAGATTGACTAAAATGAAAGGAAAAGATAATGATAAATGTTGGAGGGGATATTGGAAAACTGGGACACTAATGCTTGTGAAATTATCCTACCATTTTGGAGAGCAATTTAGATCTATACTCAAAGGGCTATAAAAATGTATATATACTTTGATCCAGCAGTGATACTATTGGTCTATATATATCCAAAGGAAATTTTAAAGGAGGGAAAAGAACCTGCATGTGTAAAAGTGTTTGTAACAGCTCTCTTTGTGGTAGCAAAGAACTGGAAAATGAGTAGATTCCCCTCAATTGAGGAATGTCTAAATAAGTTGTGGTATATGAAAGTAATGGAATATTAACATTCTACAAAAATGATGAATAATCTGATTTTATAAAGATTAACATGAGCTGATGATGCTGAGAGAAACAAGCAGAAGCAGAAATAAATTTTACACATAACAGGAAGGTTGTGGGATGATCAACTCTGAAAGTCTTGCTTTTTCTCAGTGGTTTACTTATCCATTGCAATTACAATAAACTTTGGATAGAAAATGTTGTCTGCATCCAGAGAGAGAACTATGGAGACTGAATGTAAAGAAATTCGTGTTACATTTACTTTTTTTCCCTTTTTCTTCTGTTTCTTGTTTTTTTTTTCCTTTTATTCTGACTTTTCTCTCCCAACATGATTCATAAAGAAAAAAAACCTATAAACCTATATTATATAAACTTATATCAATTAGCTAACAACATTTACAATATTTTTCTCTATCATTGCCTTCAAGAACTCTTGTGGTATCATCCATTAAGGCATATATTGATTAACTGGCAAATGAATATAAAGTAATGTCGTAAGTTCTGGTACATATAATGCTTAGGAAAGACAATATTCTTACTTTATGGGGTTTAGAGTACTAAGTAGAATTCTCACTTTTTCTCTTTACTAAAATTATCTCAATTCAGTTTAAATAGAAAATACTTCAGTTTTAAAGTCACTTGGAATGTGTTACAGAGGAAACAAGCATTTGAACAAGTTGTTCAAATGAGAGGACTTCACTGTGTTCCAGTTGCAATCTTTCTCAAACATTATTATTATGTATTATAATTATTATTATATATTAGTCATCCATTCAAACTTATTTCTACAATAATCTTGTTCTTGTGTGTAATGCTATAATTTAGTGAAATTAGATTGGAGAGAGTTCCAGCATTTCTCTATGTAAATCCACTTAATTTCTGATTTATGAAATCAGTTTTTTCAGCTATTTTGAACTAAGAACCAAATCCTAGTTAAGGATAATCTATTAATAATTTAAATGCATTTTAATAAATATATTAGCTAAAATTTTTCAGTTTATTAGATATTATAGCATAACTTCCTTCTAACACTAACTCAAATTCACAAATGATCCCATACTGAGAAGCATAACTAGCATATATAATGACAGAAGCTAAACAAAAAAGGGATCTCAACAGGCTAGAAGGATGGGTGAAAATGAGTAAGAAGGATTTCTCCACATTTTGCTTTATTTTTCAATTAACAAGCATTTATTTCCTCTTCTTATTAACACACAACAAAATATTTGTTATAATATAATATATAATTGTACATGTGTAATGTAATATATTCCACACATGTATATATATGTGCATATTTGTATATATATACCTTCACAAATGATGTGATAGGGAGAAGATGAGAAAATAAATGCTTGTTACTAGAAAATGCATATATTATACATATGCACATGAGTATAAACACATATATGTGTGTGTAGAGAGAGAGAGAGAGAGAGAGAGAGATAACATATATACATAGTCAAGCAAAGAAATTACCACATAGACTTTTCCAAAAATGGATGTCTCATTCTACATAGTGAATATATCAACTGTCTGTTAGAAGGTGAGTAACATAGTTTCTCATTATTCCTCTGCCATCATGGTTGGTCATTACATTGATCAGAATCTTCAAGACTTTTAAAATTGTTCATCTTTACAATGTTAATATTTTATATCTTTTTCCTATTTTTGTTCACTTCTCTCTGCATAAATTCCTAGAAGACTTGCTTGATTTCTCTGGAATCATTCCTTTCAAATAATCTATATTATTCTATTCATATTACTATAGGAAAATTTATCCAGTCATCCCAAAATAATGGTTGTCCTTCATATGTTATGATTTGATACCACAAAAAGATCTGTTATAAACATTTTTATATGCATAGGTTCTTTTCTTCTTTCTTTTATTTCTAGGATTAATTTGATTCTACTGAATCAAAGGTTATGCTCTATAGAATTTAGGCTACCAGGCCTCCACCAAACATTAACATACCTCTTTTTCTACTGCATCTTCAACGCTAACAATTTTCTTTTTTGACAGTTTCACTAATCTGATGGGTGCAAAGAAAATCCTCAGAATTATTTTAATTCACATTTCTCTAATTATTAGTGATCTGGAGCATTTTAGCATTTAGCATAAGGCTTTTGTATTTTCCTTTTGCTATTCATTTTCTTTTGCTATTCATATCTCTGGGACATTGTATAATAGCTCTAATTCTTATAAATTTGAATAAATGTATTCTATATATTAGGCTATGTCTTTATTATAAAAACTTGATGCATATATACTTTTCCTAGCAAAACATTTACTTTCTAATATTGTCAATTATTCAGTAAATAAGCATTTATTATGCACTTATAATGTACTAAGTGCTATAATAAGAACTGAGAAAAAAAGCACTTGAAGATTCTCAAGAAAAACACAATAAATGCAGAAAACAAATAAACACATTTATACAAATTATATGCAAAATCAATAGGAAATAATCAGGAAAAGGGTTGTTGTTCGGTCAGTTCAGTAGTGTCTGATTTTTTTTACTCCATTTGGGGTTTCATGGTAAAGATATTAGAGTGATTTGCCAATTTATTTTACACATGAGGAAACTAAGTCAAATAGGGGCATGTGACTTGCCCAGTAAATCTCAGAGGCTAGATTTGAAAGATATCATCCTGCCTATACTTCTATCACTCTCTCTACTGTACCAAATATTTGCTCCTTAATACAGAGGAGTCACTAGAATTAAAAAGGGATTTTGAATAGAGTCCTTTACAAGATGATATTTTTTTAAAATTTTATTTTATTTGCATAACATATGTTTGGGTAATTCTTAAACAATAACCCTTACATAGCTTTCCGTTACAAATTTTTCCCCCCAACTCCCCACCCCTCCCCTAGATGGCAGGATATCCACTACATGTTAATTATGTTAAAATATTGGCAAATCGAATATATGTATACATATTTCCAAACTTATCATTGTTGTGCAAGAAAAATCTTATCTACACAAATGATATATCAGATAAAGGAAACACAATGTAAGCAAACATCAATCAAGGAGTATGAGAATGTTATGTTGTGGTCCACATTTCGCATCCCTCTCTCTGGGTGTATATGGCTTTCTTCAGTGAACAATTGGAGGTGGTTTGAAACATTTCATTGTTGAAGAGAGCCATGTCCATCAGAATTAATCGTCA